>JAFLJL010015907.1:6950-18979 GCA_018398815.1 Conus ventricosus | reverse complement strand
GGATGTCCTCCCTATCCCTCTCCACCGCAGGCACCAACCTCAACCTTGCAACCATCCACCTCCTCACCCCACAATACAGACAGAAGTTTCAGAGTTTTGGATCCCATACGGGCAGTTCTGTCTGCCCCATTTTCCACAATCCCACGTGTGACGGAATCCAGCAAAAGTCCACTGTTATCCCTCTAATGTAAGGAAATGGATCAGAATTTTTAGTTCGGTGATAATCCGGCGCGATTGTAGCAGCAAAGATTCCATTGCTTGAAGAACAGATTTGGGAAACAACGCAAAAAAGTATTCTAGAAAAATCACGTGGAATGTCAATAATATAATGCAGACCATTAGAATTGCTATCAGTTCAGCCGTAAAGACTGAAAACCCCCTTTCCAAAATGAAAAGATTTTATCGCTTTCAAAGGGAGGAATAACAAAGCCGGAACCGGGATTGCCATTTAATAGGGATCCATCTGTATAAACTTTTAAGTGATTAGGATAACATATCGTCAATATGTGACTTGGCCATAGCACCTAAGACGTTATTATTAACATTCTTTTGCAAATCAGTGTATTTATAATCAAACCTTGCCGGGATGAGTTCCCAATTCGGAATGGGACTCAGGGGATAACGTGGGGCAATGGTTTTGTGATCAATTTTGGCAGATTTCAACAGGTTGAAGAGTACGTAGGATGGTTTTATGTGATCGTATTGTTTTTGCGCGTTTTGGAAAATCGAAATCTGATCGCATGTAAAGTTCATCCTCATTTGAGTTCTGAACAGTAGAACATCTTAGAATGTATTTAGCACAAGCTAATTTACGATAAGCATCCAGGGGCAAAACGCCAGTTTCATGATATGTCCCTATAATGGAGGCGTAAAGGGGAACTCCCAGGGCTATTCTGTATGCCTTGCAATCTGTGCTTTGTAACTTTTTTAACAGATACTTAGGAGCTAAAAAAATTATACTTCCTGTGCATATGAATCCTTGTCCTGACCAGAGAATTTGATAAATGAATTAAACTGCACGTATCCTGTCCCCAACTCTGGTAGCTCACAACTTTAAGAAGATTAAGAGCTTTCCTTGCTTGAGTTATGATATATTCAATATGTGTGTTCCATGATAATTTTGAAGTAAGATGTACACCTAAAAACTTTATGCAAGATGTGTAGGTAAGTACAGTGTCATCCATCTTAAAAGTAGGGAGATCATGAAAATTACCACCAGCGTCAAAAAGCATCATATGAGATTTCTCAGCAGACAGACATAACCCATTCTCAAACATAAATCTAGCGATACTGTCTAAGTCTCTTTGATATAATTTTTTCATGTATGTAATTGACCTTGAAGGTGTGTTCTTTTTTAAAGTAACATTCATCCATATACATACATCATCAGCTATTGAACAAACTGGAATTTTTAGAAATACTTTTGTGAGATCGTGCGTTAGGATATTAAAAGCAAAGGGGCAGTTACAGAACCCTGAGGGATGCCCATCTCCACAAATCTCTTGCTAGAATATGTATTTCCTATTTTTGTTTGAATTGTTCTGTTAGCCAGAAAATTCTTTGAAGTAATCATAATGTGACCAGAGAGACCTATCATTTTAAGTTTATATAAAAGTCGCTCATGCCAGACTTGATCATACGCCTTTTTGACATCGAAAAAAGTTGCAAGTACATTTTTTCTCCGGGCAAATTGACGTTTTATCTGAGTTGTAAGCTTTACAAGGTGATCAACAGTCGATCTGCCTTTTCTAAACCCAGCCTGAGCAGTAGGAATATGTCCGTTTTTTTCACAATGATAAGTAAGTCTATTTAATACAATTTTTTTCCATTAGTTTACCAGTATGAGACGTGAGAGCGATAGGACGATAACTATTAATATCAGAGTTAGGTTTGCCCTGCTTGAGAATGGGCACGATGACAGAATCTTTCCAAACAGATGGAGTCTTCCCATCTATCCAACATTTTTTCATAATGGTATACAGAAATGTTGTAAAATTGATTGGAAGGTTCCTTAACATTTCGTTTGAGACTGCGTCTAAACCAACTGAAGTTTTCTTTGTTGGCAATGACGATATAGCAATTTCTTAATTCTTCTAACGTTATTTCTGCATTTAAATAATGTTCGTTGTTTTCTTCTGGGTCAAAATTTAGATATGGTCATTTGACTGGTCTTCCCTCAAAGTTCTGCACTTTTCTGAGAGATAATTTTGGAGCTATTTTTTGCAAAAAAATCAGCAAAAGTTCAGCTTTTTGAGCTGATGTTGGGAATTGTTCATGCCCGACGGTGATTGGATAAGGGGTAAATGTATTCCATATTTCATTTCGTGTATCTTTGTCCATACCTTTTTGAAATCTTTGTTATCATTGACTTCATTTACACAAAATGATGACCAGTAATCGCTTTGGTTTTCTCTATAACCCTAGTACTTTCATTTTTTGCCCGTTTCATGGGGAGTAAGTCATCTACTTTTTTTCTTTTGCGTGTATTTTGAACTTTGATTTCTTTTTATTAACAGCATCTTTGCAGGATTCCGTCCACCAGCCCTTGCCAGCATGTTTAGAGGATTTTGTCTGACTATATTTTGGAATTGCCTCGGTTGCAGCTTTCAAGACCGATTCATAAAAGTTACAATACATTTTATCAATATCTGGGTTCTCCAGCATGCTAACATTAAAGGACATTAAAATGGACTTGAATTTATCCCAGTCAGCTCGTTTATAATTAAATTTAGGGATTTTTATCCCTTGTATCATCGTGCAAAATTGTAAATCCTCTCAAGGAAATGGTAATTGGGAGGTGATCGCTACCTAATGTGTTATTATGAACTTGCCAGTACAGCTTGTCGCTAGTGATGGCGAAATCAAAGACAGGTCAATAGCATATCGTTTGTGGCTTGGAACATCAGGCAATCTAGTTATGGTTCCATCATTAGAAGAAAGAGTGCCGAGTCCGAAATATTCTCCACTAGACGATGGAGCTGACCTTAGGGCAGCCACTATCCAAAATGGGGCGTGTTCATTAAAGTCACCGGCTACTAGCCACTTTTCAATTTGGGTACCCAGGGTACGTAGCCAGTCACTGTTACAATCGTCAACACCTTTAGGGAGATAAACAGAAAGAATATTTAAGATTAATGAGTTATCAAATTTGACACAAGCTGCACAAGAGTGGATATTTGGCGCAGTCGATGGTACTGGCGTTGAAATTGGATGGTAAGATAGCTTTCATGTACATAGATGGCACAGTTCACTTTTCCTGTTTCGTCAGAGAGATGATACATGGAGGGTAGAAGTAATGAGCGAGGACGTGGTAAGTTCATCTTGGACACATTTAGTGACTGAAGAACAAGCACTGTATAGGAGTTATTCTCTATGTGTTCTTGAAAGTCACGATATTGGTTGACACTG
The DNA here is from genome assembly GCA_018398815.1 of Conus ventricosus. Taxonomy (NCBI): domain Eukaryota; kingdom Metazoa; phylum Mollusca; class Gastropoda; order Neogastropoda; family Conidae; genus Conus; species Conus ventricosus. The sequence goes on along the minus strand of JAFLJL010015907.1, from coordinate 15,571 downwards.
ATCGACAGTTCCATTGTACAAAGTCTATTTTTGATTTGTTAGTCATTGATACAGATGACATTCAAAAGCTAAAGAGAAAAAAACAATATTAAAATAAAATAAAAATAAAAATAAGTCTCGATAAATACAAGTTAAACTTTGAAACAAACTACAAGCACAGCAATGGAAAGAAAAGAAAACACGAGGTTAAATTAAACTACAGTTGAGAGTAGTTTCAATAATGGCGAATTGGAGAGATACTATCATTCAGCTGGTAGAAGACGATCACGGGAACCCAATCGAAAAAGATGTCAGGTCTTCTCGGTGGGAAAGGCGGCATGGGCAGAAAGTGGTCCATGTGATAGTACCGAGGTCTCAGTCTGCCGTCCTGATGGCGTTTCTCTTGGGATGTTCTGATGGTGCCGCCTTTGTTTCGTCCAGAACAGGTAATGCAGATGGCGTCCAAGGTTGCCGGCAAAAACGCTCGAGCCTCTTGTGGAGGGATGAATGTTGTCCCGCATGTATTGTCTCTTGCTGTTGATGTTTTTTGTGAGACACAAAGGAGACATTTTTGACATTGTGAAGACTTGAAAGATTTGCAGCATTAAAAACTTCACGTTTGTTGTTGAGATCTGAGAGGCATGTTGGTGTACCTTGCTAACGACAATACGCATTGTAGGGTGTTTCTTTTGGAGGTCTTTCACCAGGTTGATGAATATGTTTGAGGTAGCTGTTGGATCTCTTGATGTTTTTAAGGTCATTTAAACCCACATGGAGTACAACAACATCATAATCTGGGAGAGTATTGTCAAAGAGCAGATCTTTGCATTCTCTGATAGTGTAAATCTTCTGGTCCTGACAACAAGACCGTAGGCATTTTCCTAAACGATCTCCCGAAACTCCATTCAATACAGAGTCATGCAACACTAGAACCTGGGGTAGATCTGATGTGCTATCAGGTTTAGGTGTGTTTGACTTGTTTGCTCCTGTTTGTTGCCAGTTTGTGCTCTGATGGGGGGCGTTGGGGGTCCCTGACGTTGGATTTAATCATACTGAGGTCACTTTCTTTCTTTTTTTGTTTGTTTTTGTCTCAATACTGTTTCCTCTGGAATAGATCGTTCTTTTTCAAGCCGCGTGTTACTTTCGTCATCCACTTTTTACATCACTTTGTTTTCGTCAGAGTGTTCCACAGACGAACTTTTTCCCTTTTTTAGAACGTCCGAGTAACTCGGTCTCTTTATTTTGCCGTCAGCTGAAGAAGCCTCTGCGATTTTGAATTGAGAGGTAGGTGTTGCAACAGTTGTTTGTGTGGAATGACGGACAGAGTTCTGGCTTGCTGGAATTTGTCTTGGCACTGGTTCGGAAGAGACTTATTTTTTTCTTCCATGATGGCGCATAGCTGTTCGTATTGTTTTAAAATTGTTGATTTTAGATCTGAAACTGGGTCGCTAATTTTTGAAAAAAAGACATCTTGTTTTCTTGGCTGTCAATGCAAGCTCTGTCGTGAAATGCGAGGATGTTTCCGATGTTATTTTCTCATCATGCTGGAAGAGGATCGACCGTTTAGATCTGGTAGGCCTACTCACGGCACTAAGAGAAGTAGTTCCAGGACAGGCTTCTGGATCCAGATTTAATTTTGTTTTTCAATTTCCAACAGAAGTTCTGAAGTCATGAATCCCGAGGCACAAGGTTCGCACATATACTTTCTCTGAGTTCTGATGAAAACACACAGCATGTAGTCGGGTAGGTTGGTTTTTGACCAAGAGACTAGCTTCGAACATTCAGAGCATTTAAGAAAATTGTCGTTGGTGGATGAATATTTTGCACCAGCACTCTGAACGCGATTTTTGGCATGACTGGAATCACACAAATCAGGCACAGGGGAAAGCTGATTTCGAAACGAGGTCATTGCTGATAAGTTAGGAACGACATTACCCAGCTTTTTGGAGCTTTGTGAGCGCCGGAGTCTTCCCATGGACCGTCTTCTGGTGGCAGCAGTTAAAGAGAGGTGTCTTCAGTCGCCATGTTGATGACGTATCATTGTGTGTGTGTGGTGTGTGTGTGTGTGTTGTGTGTGTGTAGTAATAGCAGTAGTAACAGTACCAGTAGAAGTAGTAGTAGTAGTAGTAGTTGTGGTGGTAGAAGTAGTAGTAGTAGTAGTACTAGCAGTTGTGCTCATAGTAGTAGTGGTGGTGGTGGGGGTGGTAGTGGTAGTAGTAGTAGTAGTAGTAGTAGTACTGGTGGTGGTGGTTTCGTTTTACATCTTTTCATACAATTATGTGATATGTTTGGTGAGGGAGAGAGAGAGAGAGAGAAGGAGAGAGAGAGAGAGAGAGAGAGAGAGCACTTGCGTGTATGCGTATATACGTGCATTCGTGTGTGTGTGTGTGTGTGTGTGTGTGTGTGTGTGTGTGTGTATGTGTGCGTGCGTGCGTGTGCGTGTGTGTATGTGTGCGTGCGTGCGTGCGCGCGCGCGCGCGCGCGCGCGTGTGTGTGTGTAACGTGTTAGTAACAGGAGGAAAATTCGGAGGACTAACCTGTTACTACTGAACAGAGAAGCTTGTCCTAAGGATGAACGGATAGCACCCGAAAATCGATTTGCATTTTTGGTAGAAAAGCACGTTTTGGAACGAACATCTGTTTGTGCTATATCAAGGACCGTACTAGAGTGCTTAGCTCTTTGGACATTTGATTAGCACCCAGAGGCGAAAAAGTGTAATTAAGTGCAAGCATGTATGTGTGTGTGTGTGTGTGTGTGTGTGCGTGCGCGCGCGCGCGCGTGTGTGTGCATGCGTGTGTGTGTGTGTGTGTGTGTGTGTTTTGTGTGTGTGTGTGTGTGTGTGTGTGTGTGTGTGTGTGTGTGTGTGCGTGCGTGTGTTTGTACGTGTGTGTGTGTGTGTGTGTGTGTGTGTAAAGGGGGGAGGCCGCGTACACAAGTATGTGCATGTTTAAAAAAAAGAAAAAGAAAAAGAAAAAGCCTAGAGGCAAGCAGACATCCTCATCGTTAGTCTGTCAGACTCTCGCTCGCACTACACTGAGGCGCAACCAGTCAGACACACGGATCAGAGTTGCCCCCTTTTAAGCACTAACTAAAACCTTTACGTTATTTACATAGACTTCTTTCTACCATGATTTTACATAATGCATGTTCCACTTTCAACCATTATCCAGATCCTCACTCGGACTCACAAGTACGGGTCGCTTGCCCTCAAACAGTGCCACACACAGAAAGTTCTGTTAGCAAACAGCATTGCCTGGCCCTCACAGACCTATGATGAGACAGTTTTCCTTCCTGGTTTGGACCTCGACAGACCCACAGAATGTTTACCATCTCCACGATCCGATGTTGACTTACTTAAAATGCACACTGTGCCTGTGCCTCTCTCAATTAAAAAAAACAAAACAAAAAAAACACAAAAAAACAACTAACCTGTACGTCCCTAATCGATCTGTTGGGAAAAATTCCTGAAAAGAAAAGTTAGAACATATTTTCATCATTTTGTGGAAATAAGTTTAGAAAATACCGTTTCTTATAGAATATCAATCTGCATGTTTTTTTGTTTTTTTTTGGTTTTGTTTCGCTGTTTTAAAATTTTCTTTCCACCACATCTTACCTGGATGTCGTGGCCTTTACTATATATTGATGAATGACATCTCTAGTGTCATTCAAAGAAGAGAGAGAGAGAGGGAAGGAAGGAAGGACGGAACCGAACGAATTTTATTTTCAGAGGGTAGTAGAGTAAGCATAACTGCTTTTTTACATCCAGCCCTCCGGGGCCGAAAGAAAGGAGAAAAAAAAAACTAATTATGAAATATAATAATGCCAAATGAAACAAAATTAATGTACAAGAGGGAACACAGACAGAAGGGGTGGGAGATGGTGGGGGTGGGGGTGGGGGTGAGGCATTAGAGGAGGGAGAGAGAGAGAGAGAGAGTGGGGGAGAGTTAAAAAAAAAGCAGTGAGGGAGGGGGGGGGGGGGAGCGGGAGGGAGAAGCAAGGCATGGCAGAGAGAGTGGTGCTTTTGCCAACGCCTTCACCTACGACGCCGTACGATTAGACCAGACCGTCCAAGAGCCAACTGACCATCCTACAGATGACAAACCAACCAATCACCTTGTATCGTTTTTGCTCACTACATTCACTGCACGCAAGCTGCGTCGTTTCCATGAGTAGGTGGGCCAAGACACGAGAAGGTAAACAAGACTTTAAAAAAAAGCCTTCCTTTTTTCAACAGCGATCTGTGTCTTCCGTCGACACACTCTTTTTACATATTAACGCACATCAGAGCACCACCGTGAATTACGGCAGATTTCCCGACACTGTCCTGCTGCAGCTCCAATCGATGCAGAACAAGCGGCGTGTTCTCTGGCATTTGTGCATTAGTACGGTACAAAGAAACAACAAACAAAACAACAACAACAACAACAAATAATAAAAATGAAGAAAGAAAACAGAACCTTTGACAATCTATACATAAGCAGAGTTGATTTTTTAAATCAAATACGTAATTCACTATTTGAGAAACAAAAACAACAACAACATCCAGTTTACGGCAATAAACTTTCACAGGAGCTGTAAGTTTTAATTTTTCAATCGGAATTTTGGATGTGTTTTATGTTCTTGACATCAGAGAAATGAAGCTCAGACTTTTAGACAGGGTACAACTGAAGAAAGCTTGCATACAGACACTGACAGTAAGAAACATCAGACCGTTTAGCACACTCAACACTGCAGTCAATTCTGCTGTAGAACTAAAAGTTTTATCTTTCCAAACGAACAAACGAACAAATCTGTCTGTCATGAAAGTCAATCAAAAGCCTGCATTTATTATGTTCACTTTCACCATCCAGCCCATTTACAAAACAAAGGAGATAATTTGTGTCTCTGTTACTGCCACTATGATGATAAACGTCACTCAGCGTCTGCTGGCTTTTTTTTTTCTTTCTCGTCTTTCTCTCAACAAGATTACACTATAACTACTGCAAGATTTTACTGAAACTTGACGGAATGAGAAATGTGGCCGAGGGACGAAGTTTTTAAAGTTTGGTACGGGTCCATTAAGAGAAAAGAAGAACACACACACACACACACACACACACACACACACACACACACACACACACACAAGACACGACACAACACCACACACACACACACACACACACACACACACACACACACACACACACACACGCGCGCGCGCGCACACACACACACACGCGCGCACACACACGCGCGCACACACACACACACACACACACACACACACACACACACACACACACACACACACACACACATACACACACACACTCGCATACACAGCGAAATGATCAGATTGCATTCAAATCAGAGAACTGAGAACTCAGAACTTTAAAGGACATCGGCCTTTGGCCACAATACATGGAGGTAGCACATGGAAATGGGAGTGGTGGGGCTAGGGAAGGGAGTCAGGGAGATGGGGGTGGGACGGAATGATAGATAGATAGATAGATAGATATCAATGTGATTAAAATACCTAAAACGATTTTTAGAGTGCTCAACCCCTTGGGAAGCAACATTTGTTAAAATAAGGTATTAAAATGATCAATCTGCAAATTTGTTTCGAGCGCGTTGCGCTGTCATCATGATGACAGCGCAACGCGCTCGAAACAAATTTGCAGATTGATCATTTTAATACCTTATTTTAACAATATATATATATATATATATATATATATATATATATATATATATATATATATATATATAGTCCAAATTACACATTTCACAATCTTTTGACAATCGCTTGTAACCTTGAATACGTAGCAGCAATTCAGAAACAAAATATCTTAGCAAACGAAGCTACACCCCATAATTGAATGACAAAAAGATCTATACACATAAAGTACGAGAGTAAGTGTAACAGTTATCAAGCCGTAATAATCAACCTGACATTTTCATCTAAAATATAAACTTATTTCCTTTGTTAATTGCGAGGAGCATATTTCTTGATACTTCACGCTTGTGGTTCATATTTTGTTGTTTTCAACAGAACGTGCAGAGGCACTTTCATTGATTCCTTGTAAGAAATTTGTCTCGAAGGCAGAGAGAGAGAGAGAGAGAGAGAGAGAGAGAGAGAGAGAGAGTGGGAGAGAGAGAGAGAAAGAGATTTTTTTAATAGTGGTTTTGCATCATTATTTCATAAAGAAAGTTACGTATGAGGTATTTAGGTTATAAGCTACCTTTCACCTGCTAGTCACAATGGCGAAGACAAAGAAACAAACAACAAAATACACGAACAGGAAAACAATCGGTCAAGCGGGAAACGAGACGAAAACAATAACAGCAGAAGCAGCAACGACAATGTTGTCTAGAACTAGAAATATGAAAAACAAAAAATGTTGAGATATTGGGCCGGCGTTTGAACGTTCATTTTTCATGGTTTGATGTACGCCGGCAATCAGTCTACTTTAAAACTTCGTCAAAAACTGAATCAGCACAGTTTCTCTACCAATTAAAAAGACTGCAACAACTGCATTACCTCCAACTGTATTCTCCTGTACATACAAGTGCTTCCTCTTTCATCTTATTGCACACGTCAGTGCTTTCCCTTTGACGTTATTGTACAAACGAGTGCTTTCCCTTCGCCATACTCGGAGTCTGTCAGTGATTCCTCTTCTCTCCCCCCCCCCCCCCTTACCTCCTGCACTCGCTGCCCCCTCCCTCTCCCTCCCTCCCTCCTCCCTCCCAACTCTCCCTCCATTTCCTCCCCACTCATCACCAGAATCACATGCCTTAATTGGAGTCGTAAATCAGATTTTTGCGCATGGCTGATTTTCCCTGCACTTCTCTTCAATTAGCGATAACGGAAACAGCCCCTGTTGTTGGGGAGGGGGGCACCCCCCCCCCCCCCCCCCACGACACAAACGGTACACGTGTCCATTGTGTCTGACATATGACAGGGAGTCGAAAACACAGGAACAGTCAGTACTTAATGTCTAATGAGACGGAGGTGAGGAAGAAGCAAGGGAGGGGTGGCTGGCTGGCTGGCTGGCTGGCTGGGGAGGGAGCAGAATAGAGGAGGTGGGGGGGGGGGGTGAGGAGAAGATATAAAGACGATGGCATGGCAGGTGCGCGGTTAACGGAAGACCTGCTCTGGTAAATGAATGAAATCTTTTTGTTTTTCTGCTCTTTCACACCGGGAAAGGCGCCGGTGAGTCGCTTGTCGAACGCGTCGATTAACACACATGCCGGCGTGTAAACCGCTCTAACATGCGAGAATTGCATGTACATTTCATCCCTGAGTGCCGTTTCTTTCTTCCACGTCCCTGGGTATTCAAATGAGAAGCACAAGCTGTGTGCATGTCACTCACATTAGCCAGCTACGTCATTGGAAAGGGCGATGATTAGCTAACATTTCCAGAAGAAGTTGTCTGGATTTCCAGCGAAAATGAATTTGACTGGGTGATTTTGTTGTTGTTGTTGTTGTTGTTTGCAAAGCCAACAGGTCTGTGATTGCAAATAGCGGACGCCGAAGTTTTATTGAGCAGTGACGGCAGCTGAACTGGTCTGAATTTCAGAATTAGCAGATTTGTCTGGAAATGTAACTAGCGACAAGGTTATAGGGGGATTTCATGGTTACTTTCGTGCAGACAAAAATATATTTGTTGCGAACAACATTTGAAGATAAACGCCGACGAAAGCGATGTATATCGAGTTGAAATTTTCGGATTTTCATTTCAACTGGAAACACGTCACGAAGGCGTATCAATACGAATGTGAAAGATCGACAAGGATTTATTTGAAAACATTGAAAAGGGCAAGATCATAGTGTTGAACTGGAAATTCCAGATTGAACTTTGAGAATTGTCCTCAGTGATTTGGGGCAATAACCAGCGATGGCTTAGAATCCCAGGCCTAGATGGGGGGTGCCAAATCTCTGAGAACGAACCACAGACACCATTCATTGTTAGTGTGACGAACGTCGTTACTGTGGCCTTTAGTTTTATTTCTTATTTCATTTTTAAGATACAAAAACATGAGAAAAAAATCGACATCAGTTTGATTTGATTTTACTGACTGTGTTTCATTAATTGTGGAGTTCGATTTCAAATTGAATTAGTATGACAAAACACATCAACGATGCAAATGCAAGAATCGGCGACAGACCGATTTCAGAGCAAAAACAATGTCGCTGTCGATCAAATTCATTTGCGTCAGTTAGGTTGCGTATGTTATTTGTTCTTTCAAATATTTCTACCAAAAAAATCTGTACGCTTTGCTGTTACACTTTAGTCCTGATTCACGTTTTTGTGTATTGACCGACCCGCTTCGTAACACCAAATGTAACTCTTCAGTTAAACTCGGATTATTTTCTGATGGAATGGAAATGATTTATTTGCAATCCACTAGCATAAACTAAGCATGAAAAATCACTCCATTTACATGGAAAACTACAACTTTTCACGGGACAATGTTATTTTTCACTGAGCCAGTTTAGACTTTAAGGTAGTGTTAAGTAGTTTGATAACGTTGCTTTCATTCTTTTAAATCTTTGGCTTGTATCATTTATGCAGAAATCATTACAGATTCCAATCATATGTGATATAGAACAATTTACATTAAGAGCAAATGATTGTTTAAAGAAAACTAATGACTG
>JAFLJL010015906.1:10000-12049 GCA_018398815.1 Conus ventricosus | reverse complement strand
CAAAAGTATTTTTAAACGATTGGTATATTTTACATTAACGCGCAAACCTCAGAATTACTATGATTTTCCACTAGAGAAAGAAGAGGTACACTTTCCCTAAAGGCCTTGCTAAAATCTTAGCTTTCACGTAGTGGCAGAGATTATAGGTTTAGTACAAGAGAAGATGTTTATCAATTTAAAGGCAATAAACCTGATTTTCTCATAAATCCAATTTTGTATGTCCATTTACAACAGTTAAGAACATGTGCTAATTTGTTTGCTGGCTGCCCGTCTACAGTTCTAAAGGTTTTACTACCGACTAGGGCAGGGTTTGCGATTATCAGTTATATACGTTTGACGGAGACAACCAATTTAAAGAATTAATGAGCGTAGATATAAATTTATTGGATGTAAAAATAACTAACCAACACGGAAAGCCGGTTGTTTGTTCTGATTATATTAATAGAGCTCAAAGTAGAAGAGCGTATTAGAAAAGTAGTAAGGGCCCAGTCCCGCGGACGTTAATAACACTTTCGTTATATTTAAAAGGTTCCATTTTTAAATAGTTTTAAAAAAGATGTACATCTCTATAACCCAACAAATAAACATGTGTTCTTAACGTACCCAATGACAATAGGCGCGGTGATTATAAGATTGCCTTAAAGAAATTGGTTTTAAAGTAAAATGGATTAACATATCTGAAAGAGCTAAGAATAACTGGGTAGATGTTAAGGACGAACAAGGCAATCTATTAAAACATTTAAAAATAACCCAATGGCTACTACAACTTTTGTTCTTTAGAGAAAGTATTTTAGCAATTTTGGCATGAAGTTAAAAATTAATGAGGCAAATCTTATAATTACTATGAATTTTCCAGAAGAAAAAAGGGAGTACGTTTTTCCTAGAAGCCTTGCCCGAATTTTAGGCTTTTATGATAGTGGTGAATCATATCATATTAAAACACATATGTACTTAAAAAGCGGTCTTTATGAGTATGTAGGCAATAGACCAGTCGATTTTTTCATGTACCCGATGTTGTATGTCTATTTACAACAGTTAAAAACAATACTATAATTTGTTTGATGGCAGCTCTCTACAGTTCTACGAGCACTGCCGTCAGTTACAGCAGGGTTTTGCGATTATCAGTTATATAGGTTTGGCGGAGACAGTCATTTTAAAGAATTAATTTGGGATGTTATAAATTCTTTGGGATATAAAAATAACTACCCAGGATGGAAAGTCATTGTTTGTTCTGATTTATTAATGGTGCTGGAAGTAGAAGAGCATATTAAAAAAAGTAGCAAGGACTCAGTCTCGCGGAGGGTTAATAGTGCTTGAAGTAGAAGAGCGTACTGTAAGCCATTAGATTTTTTATTGTGTGCGTGCGTGGTGGTGGGGGGTAGGGCGTGGTGGTTTAATTAACTAGGTCAATTAGCCCCAGATCCTTTTGACCTAGTTTACTGCACTGCTTTGTGGGGACAAAACGTGAGCGGGCGGGCGGGCGTGGGTGGGGACGTGCGTGCGTGGAGGGTGGGGACGTGCGTGCATGTGTGTGTGTGTGTGTGGGGGGGGGGGGGGGGGGGGGTGGGGGGGGGTGGGGGGGGTGCGTGCATGGGGCGTGGGTGGGGGTGTGCATGCGTGGGGGTGTGTGCGTGGAGTGGGGGTGCGTGCGTGTGGAGGTGGTGGTGGGGTGTGTGCAGGAGTTACCTCCCTTAGTATTATTTTTTAAGCCCTGTTGAGGGCCTTTCTAGGTCGCTGTTCCACACGGAACAATGACACAGTTCTGGCGTATTTATAGCCTTAGGCCGGTGTCTGCTTCTTCAGCCAGTAGTATTGATTTTTTTGAAGCAGGCCGCGTTTTTTTTTAATCGCTCTGCCAGAACTCGCGAAAGCTAACGTCGCTTTGCATATATTTTAAATTTGAGCCTTCTTTCTCATACAAGCTGTGGATAGAAATTCCAAGCTTGTGAAATTTTGGATAATAGAAAAAAACAAAATGATAATTCTGTCAGTTTTCTGCACAACGTGGGTTCCATCAGAATTTCAGTTTTTAAATAAATGCCCCAGGAC
>JAFLJL010015906.1:0-5000 GCA_018398815.1 Conus ventricosus | reverse complement strand
GTGTGTTCAGTCTCTTGTGTCTGTCTGGGGTGTGTTCAGTCTCTTGTGTCTGTCTGGGGCCTGTTCAGTCTCTTGTGTCTGCCTGGGGTGTGTTCAGTCTCTTGAGTCTGTCTGGGGTGTGTTCAGTCTCTTGTGTCTGTCTGGGGTGTATTCAGCCTATTTAGTTGGACAGCTTCAAAGATTCACTAAGTGTTTTGCCTGCTTTTCTTTTCATTATTATCGCCCCTTTCATTCCACATTCTTTGCTTTTGTATTTACGGACAACAATTTGTTTTGGTATAACATATGAGAAAATTCGTGTCTACGATTAGAAGTGAGTAGGAAAAGTAAGAGGCTATGACTGATAACATTGAAATCCAACTTACCAACAACTATAACAATTATAACAAACAAAAGACAGCCGATGATGATACCAGCTACTTCACCCATTGTTAACCCAGCTGCAGTATCTGGAATAAAAGTAAAACATACCGTGAACGCAGTATATCCAAACATTGCTTTCTTCACATGTCTGTGTGTGTGCGTGCATGTGTGTGTGTGTGTTGCGCGCGTGTGCGCGTGTGTGTGTGTATGTATGTGTGTGTGTGTGTGTGTGTGTGTGTGTGTGTGTGTGTGTGTGTGTGTGTGTGTGTGTGTGTGTGTGTGTGTGTGTGTGTGTGTGTGTGTGTGTGTGATGATGATGATGATGAATAAGTATGGGTGAAAATAAGTGCATTGATGGATCGATCAACACATAGATAGCTAGATAGACAGGCAGACAGACAGACAGACAGGTAGAGAGAGAGAGAGAGAGAGAGAGAGAGAGAGAGAGAGAGAGAGAGAGAGAGAGAGAGAGAGAGACTGGTAGATAGATAAATGGTTAGACATAGATGTACAGATATAGTTGCTTTTGATACACAGACAGAAAGGCAGGTAGATACATATGCATATACAGATACCTAGCAAGCTAGATAAATAGATGGACAGACAGATAGACACACATATACACACAGACAGACACACATGCATAAATGAATACATATATACATACATACACCATGAATGCACGCAACCATACATGCATACGTACGTACCTTCGTATGTACATACATACATACGTAGGAAGATACATGGACATCTACAGAGATTGACGCGCGTGCGCGCGCGCGCGCGCGTGTGTGTCTGACAGAGAGAGAGAGAGAGAGAGAGAGAGAGAGAGAGAAGAGAGAGAGAGAGAAGAGAGAGAGACAGACAGACAGCACACACACACACACATAGATATATACATACATAAAGACATACATGCACATAATCATGCATACAAACATTCATAAATACATGCATGCATACATACATACACACATGCAGACGTGTATATTAATATATATATATTATAATATATATATATATTATATATATATATATATATTATAATATATATATATATATATACAACAAACTATAAATTCCAAGGATAAGTACCGCACCGTTCCAGCAACTAACAGAGCAGCTTGGTGTTGCAATGACTGCAAGAATATTGAATTATAAACAAAACTTGCTCTTATGTCTTAGATTGAAGAAATAGGGGGAGATACGCATTCATATCTGCAGTGGTAGATGATTCTACCTAACTAACAGTATGTGCTTGAGTGGGTGAATGGGGAAAAATAAATAAATGCTTCTCAAAATGAGCCTTCAGCAAGCTTATATTCTCCAAGGGGGAGACATTCTCCAATAGGGAGGGAAACTCACTTACATATAACTCCTGGTCATATACCGATATTTCGAAACTTGGTGGTTTCTCCTCAGTGACCGCGGAAAGTGTAATTTGACTCCTCTGCCTTTTCAGTTTTAAGAAGAATGCAATCCCAGAAAAGGTTGGTGTGCAATACCGTAGTATGTTTGTTGAGTTTTTAAAAAACCAACCAAAGGTGCCATCTAAGAAGCAAAAGAAAATCATAAAAGAGCAAAACAAGCTACATTTTCTTGTGAAAAGTAGAAAATATAAAAAGATATCCTCTAAGACACAAGTGCTGAGGGCCAGTTCTTGGAATGAATCCGCAAGGGACTAAAATACAACAAACTAATAAATTCCAAGGATAAGTACCGCACCGTTCCAGCAACTAACAGAGCAGCTTGGTGTTGCAATGACTGCAAGAAATATTGAATTATAAACAAAGCTTGCTCTTATGTCTTAGATTGAAAAAATAGGGGAGATACGCATTCATATCTGCAGTGGTAGATGATTCTGCCTAACTAACAGTATGTGCTTGAGTGGGTGAATGGGGAAAAATAAAATAAATGCTTCTCAAAATGAGCTCAGATCTTTACAGAGAGAGAGAGAGACTCAGAAGGAGAGGAAATAGAGACAGAGATGGTAGAGACAGTGTGTGAGTGTGTGTGTTGTGTGTGTGTGTGTGTGTGTGTGTGTGTGTCTGTGTGTGTGTTTGTAGTTTGTGAAAACTGGCATAGATGGTTGCGATCGATATGCATTGGCTGCTAGATTAAAATCTCCCTGCTAATAAAAAATATCTAAACACATTTAGAATTCTGTATAGATTGATAACAAATTGTGAATCGTCCAATCAGGGCCAGTATATTTGCGATATAAAGGGGTAATTTTTTTCGTTTTCTATCTCCAATATTTCCTGCCTTTCGAGAACTACAATTATGGTCATTTCAAGAATTATCTCACGTGATTATGTTTCACTTGAATTGTACGATACATTATACTTTATTTGCTACACAGTATCCTGCGTTTGGACAAAATAAAACAAAACCAAAATGAAAAAGAAAAAAGTTGGAAAAAGGAAGCCTGATATCCCGATTCACTAAAGACAATTTTTCCCGTCCTGTTAAAATTGCGTTTGTGAAAAACCTGATGCTTCTTATTTTTAGGAATGTGCAGCACTCAGTCGTCATCACGAGATAATTCTCTCGCGTTTATTGACATACACAGTGTTGAGTTTTGACACCACTAGAGGAGATTGTTTCAGTCTATGGCCATGGCGGGTCTGTGAATTGAATTCGTAAAAAAAATCACAGGAAAAATGTCACATGAAAAAAGTCCAAAATGAGTATTGGAAAAAAGTCACAGTAAATTCTCATTTCACATCGGTTCAAACACAAGCCTTAGTCATTATCCAGTCACGTCACAACTATTTTTTCTCATGAGCAGATAAAAGCACACACCCACACACACACACACACACACACAACACACAGACAACACACACAACACAACAAAACACAACCCCATTCCACTAAGAACATTCGCGCGTGTGAAACGTGCGCAGGCACGCACACGCAAATAAACGTACAGCACAAACTCTTATTTACACACACTAGCGCACCATGCACGCACATCACAATAAACAATACCCATCGCGCGCACACATCAGTATCACACTAGAGACTACACAGCCACACACAACAGCACACACCACACAACACACAGAAACACACACTAGCACACAAAACACACATCAGGCAAACACACCACACACACAGCACACATACCTAGCAAAACACACACACACACCACACACACACACAGTATACACACACGAAAAAAAAAACATCACATCATGCAACATCAACATCATGTAACTCACACACATCCTTAATCGTCCGCCACCCTACCACTATCACAACACTATGACAGAGATGCCATCCCGACTTCCCACACAATAAAAACACACAGGGATCCAGCAAACCCACTATCAAGCACCATGACACACACACACAGACACACACTTTTTGTTGTAGAAGAGAGTACATCACACAGCTCTGTCTCACTCACTTTGAGGGTAAAGGTGCAGAATTCACGTTTCCCCTGTTCAGCCTGATATTCCAGCTAACTCCTCGAAGAAGTTCCTCGACAGACTTCCTCCCATCCTGACGTTCGATACAGAGATTTCGCAGTCGCTCCTGCATCTGCACGTATCGTCGCTGGACTTGCTTGGCTGGTGGATTGCCTACAGCATCTTGCTGCATGATTGTGCGGACAGTGGCCTCTTCTTTCTGAAACCACTCTATTGTTCGTCATATGGAAGGATGGTAGTGTCCAACAAGGTTCATGAATTTGTTGTTCCATCCTTCGCATATGTTGTTCGTACGTGGGTTGTTGTCAATGGTTGCATTGTGGACGTTCCAAATTGCAGGGGCAAACAGGGGTGGATTTCGGCGCATTCTGACAGGTGCAGCTGCCACTCCATCTCCTGCAGGTTGCTGTTGAATTGGGCGGTAGCGTCCAGAAACGTATGTTTGGTCAAAGTAATTGAGGAGGTCTTCCACTTCAGGTGGGTCTTGGGGCAGATTGTTCCTCAGAAAGGCCATACCCTCTTGAACATCATTCAGAGGAAGGAAGGCCAAACCGTCCATCATCCCACAAAACAATCGAAACTCTTGGTCAGCGTGTACATGGGTGCTAGACCCAACTCCTGGACCTTCCGCCATGTTGACTGTGAAAGATGAAAAAGCATCCCCTGCAGTGGACATCCCTACCAAACACAGCAACAGCAGCTCTGAGGACAGCATCTTCGAAGTCTGTTACTACAGTCTGCACATTCAGTTCCAAGTCGAGTTCTGCGCACTTGTCTACAACAGCTTGAAACAGACGTTCGTAGGAAGCCCGGGTTTTCGCTGGTAAAAGAGCATAGACAACAGTCACCGGAGAATTTCCCAAAAGAACACGAATCACGTAGATCTGGCAGAACATGTTGGGTGCCATGGCAAAGTTGCCATCCATATAGAATGTTTCTACTGCCGCTAAAAGCCGGAGGCCAGCAGCTGTTGCAAAAACCAGCAAACGATCTGAGAGAATGTAAATATCTTCGTTCAAGACCACCCATGTTATTCTGCACGAAAACCCCCTTTTTCACATACAAATCACGTCCATCACATATCAGTTTTGGCCAAAATTAACACCTTTTCACAAACAAAATTAACACCCCAAAACCTCTAAAATTGACGTAATTAGCACATTGAAACGGGGGTTTCCGTGCAGAATAGGATTTGGT
>JAFLJL010015905.1:0-29525 GCA_018398815.1 Conus ventricosus | reverse complement strand
TGAATAAGGTCGTGGGGTTAATGCCTGTGAATTGACATCAACAGCTCTAGCAGTTAGGTAGGAGGACAGTGAAGAGGAGGTGGATAGAGGGATGAAGATGGAGGAGGATTAATGTCCCACAAAGAGATCAAACACTGAAGAAAATAATGTGTACAAAGACAAGGGATCAAAAGTCAAGAGATCATGTGTTGCTTCAGACAGACACTGAGTGCGAGACTGAGTGAGACTGAATGAATGTATGAGACACAGAGAGAGAGAGAGAGAGAGAGAGAGAGAGAGAGAGAGAGAGAGAGAGAGAGAGAGAGAGAGAGAGAGAGAGAGAGAAAGAGAGAGAGAGAGAGAGAGAGAGAGAGAGAGAGAGACAGACAGATGGACAGAGACAGACTGAGAAAGACATTGAAAGAAACAGAGAGAGAGACAGAGAGAGAGAGAGACAGAGAGAGAGAGAGAGAGAGAGAGAGAGAGAGAGAGAGAGAGAGAGACAGAGACAGAGACAGAGAGAAAGAGAGAGAGAGAAAAAATAACAATGATTTTCTTTATTTTACAACAATAAAAGCATTGTCTCCACCTTTTTTCATACTAATTTGCTATTACTATTCATCTCAACAAGATCTAAATGACACAATGCATATATCAAAATATGGTTACGTGTGTACTGAGAAAAACAACCACCATCACCAAGAAACAAGCACCAATACCATCAGTGACCTATGCCACACACACACACACACACACACACACACACACACACACACACATTTATATATGCACATATACACACAAACAAAAACCAGCAAAAATAAAAATAAAAAATAGCAATGCAGTCTTTAATGGCATTTGAAAATTAAAATGGAAGAAGGTAATGGACACAACAGAATTCAAAGAAACAACAAGGAGAATATTATACACCACACATGTAATTATAGCCAATGCTAAACAAATAAATGAGGCAACAACAACAGAAATTAATCAAACTATTCTCTCTCTTTCCCCTGCATAGGTCTTTACAAACATAACAGTCCAAATACTGACTTGGAAGCATTGCTGGTTATTGAATTAAAGTACCATACGTATTCAAATGTGTGCTTTAAAAGCCGTTTTGAATGTGCACAAAATAAAGTATACATACCTAGATATTTGCGGCTGCATAGTTATGTGGTTATTTATTGGAATGAAAATCATTTATTTCATGATGTTTCTTTGAAACAAATGGGCCCAAACAATCTAAAATCCACCCTGAATAATGAATATAGAATTGAATGTACAAAGAGGCATGTAAAAAGAATACATATATGAAACCACACACGTCCATCCCCATCCAACTTTCTTCCACCCTACCCCATCTTGCATGCACACACACATGGATCATAAATGCACACAGATGTGCATAAGTAGGCAACAGCACATAATGTTATTCAAATTCAAGTTAGGGAAGCTGACATAACTAAGTATCTTACAAATATCCTTTAAAGAGGACAGTTTAGCCGTTGTTATGACATTTACTGGGAGTTTCACAGGCATGCTCCTATAATTACAAACTGATTTTGAAGTTATCAATAACTCCTGGCTTCACCCAGAATCTCAGGTCTGATTACGTGAATAGTTAGGATGAATATGACAGGAGCTTATTTTTTCAAAATCTTACACATTAGTATGCCTTTGCTAAATCATGACTGTTCCAAAAGAGGCAGGATTTTTAAGTGTTTCACATTTTGTTTTGTTGACAGACGCAGGTCAGGTAAAATCAGTCTAGCTTTTCTACAATTCTGAGAGACTGATCTTTTCAGATGTACACCAGCTCAATCATCCCATATTGCAGAAGCATGAACAATTTGAGTTCTTATGTGGGCACTGTAGAATATTTTATGGTATCTTGTATCAGTAAAGTAATTAAATTTCTTTAAAATGAATCAGAAATTGTATCAGTAAAGTAATTAAATTTCTTTAAAATGAATCAGAAAAAGTCATCTGAACATTGATATCACCACCATAGTTTGTCTTGCAGAAGTTGCACTGACGTTAACTTGCCATAGTTTGTCT
The DNA here is from genome assembly GCA_018398815.1 of Conus ventricosus. Taxonomy (NCBI): domain Eukaryota; kingdom Metazoa; phylum Mollusca; class Gastropoda; order Neogastropoda; family Conidae; genus Conus; species Conus ventricosus. The sequence goes on along the minus strand of JAFLJL010015905.1, from coordinate 27,485 downwards.
TGCAGAACTTGCACTAACGTTAACTTCTGTCTACTTCTCTGGAAACCTCCACTGACAAGTATGTTGTATGGCCAGCACCGAAATGAAACCATCATATGCATGCCTTTTTGTCAGATACATGGAAGAAAAGATCTAGCACCTTCAAAGGAAGAAGATAAGATAATGTTGCTTATAGCCCAGCCGACCGCAGAGGGCCACATCAGGGCTGTCACCACGTTAAAATCAACTCACCAGTCATACCTTCAAAGGAAAATTCCTTGGGACTCTTCAGACAATTCATTGATGATTGTGCAGGACCCACATGCAGTTCAAAATCTGACCCACAGTTCATAACATTTGTTTTCAATTTTCACCCAGCTCTTTGCTTCACCTATAAGATTTCGGACACCTCTGTTTCGTTTTTGGATATCCAGCTGTCCATCTCAGCTGACTCACAACACCTAGCACCTGTTAACTTCTGTTTTCCACAAGCTCACAGATTCTCATTCTAACCTATTGTATTCATCTAGACATCCACATGCTGCAAAAGACAGCATTCCCTTCCAATTCCTACATCTCCGGCACCTGTGCAGTGATGACCAGGACTTTGACGTAAAGGCACTGGAAATTGCATCCTTTCTACAGATACATGGTTATCTAGATGCCATTGTTCAAGAGGCTCTTGTTTGAGCAAAACTCTCTCTCCTGGTCAGAAGCTTTGATGTCCAAACCCGGTGCAGACAACAAAGACCGTTTTCCCCTGATACTTATTTACCATCTCCATAATATTCTTGTCAAAAACATCCTCGTATGCCATTTCAAAATCTTACAATCTGATCCAAAGCTGAAATCTATCTTTCCCAAACCTCCCCTCATCACCAACAAGAGAGACAAAAACCTTTGCGGCCACCTGGTACAAACTACCTTCAGTGCAAGCACAAACTCCTCAGCCGAAACTCCCCATGCCATCAATCGGGATGTAAAACCTGCCAACATCCAATATCCAAAGCATCATTGGCCCCAAGGGAAAATTCAATATTCAATACTGTTTCACTTGCCAGTCCACCAACTTGGTGTATGTACTAAGATGCAGTCTCTGCTCAAAGTTGTACGTTGGGAAGACATACTGCACCCTCAATGAATGCTTTGTGGAGCACCTCAGAGCGATCCAAAATACCATCTCCACCATCCAGGAATGCATACACATAGACACATGCACCTGTTGACAATCCATATATAACTATTTTAATGAGTTTCTACCCCCCCCCCCCCCATGTTTTTTTCCCTTCATACACACCCTCAAGCACTCCCTTCCTAGCATAACACGCCTCCTCTATCACTCTCTCCTCCTTTTTCTCTATTTCTATTTCTGTTTGCCTCTTACCTCTATCTCCCTCCACTTTTCCTTTATCCATTACATACAAATGCATGCACACACATACACCCACACCCACACACCTTTAAACACATATTTGTCCGTTCACGTATAAGTTTGTTTAAGTCATTTTCTATAATATTCATTTGTCTTTCATTTGATGTCACAAGTCCTGACGACGGTCTATGACTGAAATGCGAACAATTTCTTTTCCTTTTCTATTTCAAATCTTCAAAACAACCTCAAAGAAAGTTCTTATTTGTGAAAACGAAGATCAGCCGTCTAGAATAGTTTCTATTCATCATAACAAATCCAATTGCCAAAAAAATGTTCACACTGATGACTTTGCACAAAGCTAAACCATTTTGCACCTGAAAAAGATAAACCAGGGTAATCCAACTACAGAGCCATAAAAGCATGTCCATGCTCAATGATGTCCAGGGAGGGAAGGAGAGAGAGAGAGAGAGAGAGAGAGAGAGAGAGAGAGAGAGAGAGAGTACGGCTTCCTTTGAGGAAAAACAAAAATCCCTAGAAATTCTAAGGAAACCCCTGCAAGCATGCTCCCCCTCCCCTGCCAAAAAATAAGTGACACATGGTTTCTAACTGGTGTGATCTGATCAAATCTGACCATCCAGTGTTATACTGTCCACTTTTAGGTCAAGCCACAACCAGGGTCATCAAAGTGTGTGATGTTACTTCCCCTTCGATCAGGTAGAAAAAATGGTAATGAGAATGCCTTCAGTAGTTTGAGTGTCCTCTTACTATGAAACTAACAAACAGTAGTTTTGTGTCATATTGCCGTGAGAATGCCTTCAGTAGTTTAACCCTTACGCCACCGATGTCACCGAAAGGCGACCAGCTAGGGTTACCTAACTCCCGATACTCTCACGATCCAAGTTCATGAGATAGAAAGCCAGCAATAAACGTCATAGTTGGGGGATGGTCTGGCCCGTGCTCACAGCCATTTGCTTTGTCAGAACACTGTTCAGTTAAGTTATTTTATCGACTTTATTCTGATTGTTTTTCCATTCACTGTGACGTCACAACCAAGCACTTTACATACTTGACCTTGCCGTACATTTACCACAGATCGAGTGCTGGAAATATTGAATAGAGGGTCAGTTGTACCTGATTCAGAAGAAGAAGACCCAGATAGTCACGAGGAAACATGTGATAGTGAGGGCTTGACCGAATTATTGCAACGTGAGGTGTTGGACCGTGGCCAAGTGATTGGGAGAGACGAGCTGACGGAGATCAGACTAGATGCCGGCTCACTGTGTGTGCCTAGTGTTTTGGCGTTGAGCCAGCCAGCAGTGACTGACTGTTGACTGACTATGTGAGGAAGCGACCTAAGACTTGAGGCAACGAACTTCACACACATGCTGTGGGCCAACACTTGCTGGACGAGGTTGAAGGGGGCGTGGCTGACTGACACGTGTCAGAGGGGAGCAGCAATGATGCGTTTGAGTGGGATTTATGATCAGCTGGAATGGCTCTCAAGGGTTCAGAGACCAACAGGCACATGAATGACTTTTGTTCTCATAAAAAAAATTATTGCTTTCAACAGTGAGAGTGAAAGGGGTGTGTGTGTGTGTGTGTGTGTGTGTGTGTGTGTGTGTGTGTGTGTGTGTGTGTGGTCCATTTTTCTTTCTTACATGTGTACCAGTTAGGCATAAGAATGTGTGTGTGTGTGTGTGTGTGTGTGTGTGTGTGTGTGTGTGTTGTGTGTGTGTGTTTTGTTCCCTGCTATTGGAGTAGTGGATATATGGCTGTCTTCCATCTTTCTGCTGGATATACCATACTTTCTGGTCTTCAATTGTGAGTGGAGTATTTTCCTCCCTTGTTGAGTTTGTTGGCATGCTTTTTTCATCTTTTACGTTGAGAAGAAACATAACATTCCTTTTTTTTTTTTGCACTTGAAATTACTCAAAATTTGAAATTGTTGTTGACTAACCATTACTAACATGTTATAATATAATAAAAGTACAGTGTAGCTCCTCCATTTTACAAAAAAAGCATGAGAATCAGTTGTTTAGTTCCAAAGGGTTAAGTGTCTTCTTACTATGAAACTACCAAACAGTAATGTTTGTACCATCTTGCCAAGAGACAAACAAACAAAACAATTCTGGTGAAAAGACTGCCTCCTCAGTGGAGGTAAAAATAAAGTGGACTCCTCATTCACTAAAATACTTAATTTGTCATACACCTTTCTTGGAAATTTCATTCTCACAGTGTTTATCTTGAATTGGGTCTGAGAATGAATCATGACATCTGGGAAAGGAAATTATCCAATTTAATCCACAGAGAGAGAGATGAATCAAGTTAATACAGAAAGAATGGGAGTGAAAAACATGATACTGTAAATACCAAAGTGATTTCACATATGTATCACTGTCACTCACACATATACATACACATACTCACCTGTATGCACATACCTAGACATGTGCGCACATGCGCGTGCACACACACACACACACACACACACACACACACACACACACACACACACACACACCACTGTAATAAACGTAAATAATGTACGAAAAAGTAAGAAAAGAAAGACAAGAAGAAAGCAGACCAACCTGATTGCATTAGCCTGTGCAGCGACTTCACCATTTGCCTCTGACATTTTTGTACTATTCGGATTATCTTGTCCATCCATTATTTCCTAGAGCAACAAAAACAATGAGCAAATGAACAACATACTGTGTAAACCACATGTGAATTACCAGACATTATGAAATATGTATCGAGTTCTAAAACGTTTGTATCAATGGAACTGTGAAACTTGATGAATTGTTAGGCCAGACAACACTTATCCTCTTCAAAAGATCAAAAGGTTTTCTGAACTCTAAAAAAAGTCCTGACATTTGTAAATGATCCTTAAACTAAAAGCCATGAATCCTTCTTCTTCTTCTTCCTAAAATACTGGTTCACTCAAAAACGAGTAGGTCACCAGCGCGCATGTTAAAAAGTAAAATAAAATAACATAAAACAGTGCGACTCAGACTGTTGGCCCCTGGAGCAAATTTAGCAACAAGGGGTCGCACTCGATATTCAAGAAGAATCATACATTCATCACAATGCTGAGTGACAAGAATGATCAAATCAGAATTGAGATTTAAAAGTGATGATGTGAGAGACAGCGGCGGGTGGGGGTGGGGTGGGGGGTTTATTATTATCAGGTGATTTGGAAAGGAAACCATTTTGGCATTTTTTTTATGCTTGAAGGATGACATCAGCTTAAACGCATAAATCACACACACACACACACACACACACTCAAAGCTTGTGTGTGTGTGTGTGTGTGTGTGTGTGTGTGTGTGTGTGTGTGTGTGTGTGTGTGTGTGTGTGTGTGTGTGTGTGTGTGGTGTGTGGGAGGAGGGGAGTGAGTGTTTGAGACAGACAGACAGAAAGACAGAGAATTTTTGTCCATAACATTTGTTAGCATAAAAGACATAAGGCTCTGTGTGTGTGTGTGTGTGTGTGTGTGTGTGTGTGTGTGTGTGTGTGTGTGTGTGTGTGTGTGAGGAGGGGAGTGTGTGTTTGAGACAGACAGACAGACAGAAAGACAGAGAATTTTTGTTCATAACATTTTTTAGCATTAAAGACATAAGGCTATATGCAAAATTTGTTATGAATTTCATACAATCTGCACACATATACTGAACATGTGCAATGCAATAGGCACAACTGTACAATGTATAGAAAATACACAATCTGTAATTACGCAATTAGCATGCGCTTCAACACATATGTTCCCCTTCACTCCCCTACCCTGTTCCTGATGTGTGTGTGTGTGTGTGTGTGTGTGTGTGTGTGTGTGTGTGTGTGTGTGTGTGTGTGTGTGTGTGTGTGTGTGAGCGAGAGAGAGAGAGAGAGAGAGAGAGAGAGAGAGAGAGAGAGAGAGAGAGAGAATCACTGATTCTCATCAAAATGAATAAGAAATCTTTTGACAAAAAGCTTTACAGTGTAACGACTCTTCATAACAACTCTTAGTCTTTATGTCAACAGCTGCTTCTGCCATTGTTCTCAGGTCTCTGGTCATCTTCTCTCAAGAAATCGAGAACTGTTTCATAAGGTCATTGGTAGATGTGCCAACAAACCCCCTAGTTCAAACCTTTATGTCCAGGACTCTAGCTTGGATGACTGGTTATTTCAAACCGCTGCATAGACTGCCATCTCTCTCAGTCTGAACTGTGCTTCCTCCGTTCTGTTTTCTTTAGGCATGGTGAATTAATGCAGAATGATTGGTTTTGACAAACATGAGCAAACAAGTACCTCCAATCACATACTACTCTCTCAGGTTGTTGTTTTTTCCAATCTGGGAGATCTGTTGTGCATTCCAATGACCTACACCATCCAGTTAACCCTATTTCTGGTTTATCTCAAGCAAATAAGAAGTTTAACATTTTCCAAACGTGCCTACATCATACAATGTTCAGCTTTGGCTAACATATCTTTGTCTTATTTTCTGAGCTTCTGGGGTGTGTTTACTGATTGGTCTGTTTATTTAAAGACGATAAAGAGAAGCAACATTTTGTCTCTTCACCAAATATGAATGAGAAAAAAATAAAAATAAAAAAGGCAAATTCAGGGTACTTGTGAAAATGTTGGGGATTAGTTATGCGGCTTCTTCAAGTGTTCAAACTTTAAACCACAGGTGTGGGTACCCCAAGTTAGATGCTGAATATGAAAATAAACTGGGGAGTAATTCACATATCCAGGGCAGTACTGACAAGCAGACATGAAACAAGTGTTCTTAGAACTGGAATGAGTTTTACCTCCTCTAACAGCTATTCACAGGGTTCTCCAGTGGAACTTAAAAGTGTGGACAAGACAGACGTAGGATTGAAGCAGGACAATTAAAGCCGGGCGTGGGCGTCTCAGTCCAGTTACCGTCAGCCTGCATGCAGTTCTTGAGGACCATTCAGAATTACTGAACCTACTAAAGAGTGAACATCTTCTGATAGGTTTCAAAATATAAGATGGGTTTGCTTGTTGGTGATGGGTCAAAGTAAATACTTGAGGTATTAGACCTGGACATTGTAGAGACCTGAGCCATTGGCACAATGGACAGCATGGGAGCATAGACTTAAAAGAAAGTATTATGCATTAAGTACAAGGTACCCAACTCCTTGTTGTACGTGTGTAAGTGTATATTAGTGATTCCACTGGCTGAACCAAATAAATCAGAGACTCCTTGGTCAGATTTTCGCAACTATTATTTTAAGTCATTCTGACGTATGTGACAAGTGATTCCAGAGCCATTCGGTTTTGTCATTGTTTGACAACCAGTTTGAAGGTACTTGACAGACCAGTTAGTGTTGACTCACTTGTGGAGACTGAAATCATCCCGCTGCACTAAGATTCAGAAGAAAACAGTGAGGTAGAGTCAGACAGGAAGATTCCGTGTATCTAAGAGGTCTGCAGTAACCTCATGAGATGATGACAACCCAGAGTCCAGGCGACTTGAGAGAATTGTCTACCTGGGTAAAAGATGGAAGATATCAAGGCACATAAACCTGTTGTGGCTAGACCAAGGAGATTTCAGCCAACTAGAGAGTCTGCAGCGATGAAAGGCCTGTGGGAAAGGCCGACGGGGACCCCTTCAGTGGAGAGTGCGAAATGCAGCGGAGGAGTCCAGGGGATTTGATTTGAGAGCACAGCTGCAGCTACATTACCAGAATCTCACAAATAGAATTCAGCCAAGGTAAGGTAAGGTAATGTTGCTCATAGCCTAGCCGACTGCAAAGGTCCACATCAGGGCTGTCACCACGTTAAAATCAACTCACAAGTCATCAAAAACAAACAACAACAACAACAACAACAAACACACCATTCACACATTTTTTTTAAAATACACCTTCTAAAAATGCACCAGAAACTTCGTTAAAAATCTTTCTTCAATAAAATTTTAGATTAGATAAAATTGTTAATCTCTTTTAGAAAAGGAGAGATCATGTCAGGTGGGACATCTCTGAACAAAGTTTTCATGGAGTCTGCTGTAAAGTGTTTATGTCTCACATTGTGCAAGTCCCAACATTCTAAAAGAATTGGTCTCACTGTGAGTGGTATAAATCTGGAGGACTAAGGAACAGAGTGTTGTCATTGGGAGGTCACCTGACTTATATAATTGACTGATGAAAGAGCAAAACAGTTCTGCCATGGGAAACAATTGGCAAGTTGAATGTTTATAGCTTTCTTTTGTTTCTATACATGTATAGCTCGATAGAATAATGGTATGTTGTCTTTCCCTGATAATTAAGAATAACCAAGTTAAAGGAGATGCAATCACTGGATTCTCTGGATGCTATCAATGTTTTGCATAATACAAATGATTGTGTAGTTAGGGATACGTGGGCCCAGAGTCAAGTTTTAAACAAAATTTCAATTTTTAAATATTATTAATGTTTCATCGTCTTTGTGAGGGCCCAGTGTGAGTGACAGACTATATATGCCTATGCAACAGAACAATTTGTTTGTGGAGAGTGTGAGCACTTCTGTCCATATCCCCATGCATCCCTGGGAATCCATCCAAAAGCTTAAAGTTGTCAACCTAAATTTGGAATGATCTAGTTGGTGCCAATTACCTGTAACAAAACGAAGATGTTTTTCAGAATAGTAGATACTTTTGACTGTACGAGAAAAACAAACACTATTTTCCTTTGCATACCTGAATTCCAGTCATGTAGAGAGGGACAAATGAGACTGTCTTTAAATTTTACAATGACATTTGTTTAAGAGAGAGAGAGAGAGAGAGAGAGAGAGATAGAGAGAGAGAGAGAGAGAGAGAGAGAGACTCACCTTCCTTCCATCTCTCAAACAAAATAGAGAAATACTGTAAAACAATTAAGATCAAAAATGAGAAAAAGAAGCTGAAATTTAAACAAAATTACATTAATCTACTATAAATTACGATTGACAGCTCCAAACTCTGAAAACATTTTTTTCCTGACAAAACTCATATGAACTCTTTAAGTATGCACATGTATAATCACTGATCTGAAAACTGCACTCAGCCAGGGTAACGAGCACAAAGGCACACAATATCCTTGCTGGGTTGCCTTTTCATTTAAATGTCCTCTGCTGTTCTTAACCCAGGAAAGCTGTGACACACTTCAAATCCTTCCCACTCATGCACACATGTTCCCCCCCCCCCTCCCTCCACACACACACACACTGTCTACCTCTTCTCACCTTTGAAAACCTATACAGCAGACATGCCTTGCAGATGGCTGAAACACGATCTTGCACAGTGCTGTTTCATTCCCAAGTCAAGCCACAGGGAGGAGACACCTGTTCATACAGTGGTAACGACTCTTCACCTGGAGTTCAGTTTTTGTGATAGGAAAAGACACATCAACAGCCTACAAACCTTAGGATCTGTGATTAAACAGCTATTCTGTATAACCTGTACCATTAAGTTTGCTGGATATATATGACAGCAAGCAAGTCACAGTGAATCTCTTCAAGTAAGTGAAATAACTTCCTGCTCAATATTCTGAGTCCACTGCTCTTGGCAAGATATAAATGTACTGCTAATTGCATGGAAGAAATGAGGACGGTTAGGGAAAGGGTAAGCTGTGAGATGAGATGGAGAATGTTCTACTAACTGTCCTCATATTTTAACACGACATATAAGCAAATCCACCAACACGCAGCTTGGGAAAATAGCGTCTGCCTGTCACTTCTTAACAGTCCAAATTACTGCTTTAGTCTTAGCAAGACGAGATCAATGTAAGTCTTTATGCCAGAAATCCTCAGAACCTCAATAGCTCCAGAACTCTGCTACATGCCTTGTCTGTAATACCATAAAAACAGACCACATCACACTTTTCCTTCAGTCCCTTTATGGTTCCTCTTTGCCGGCATTCCAGTACAAGATCTGTACATTATGCTTCAACGCCTGAAAGTCAGCCCTAAACATCTTATTGACTTAATCAGCCCTTACAAAATCACACCAGCAGCTTTGTTCATCCTTTGATCTATGGATTCTGAAAGTCCCAAGACTCAGTTCAGAATCTTCAGAGAATGACTCCCCCCTAAGCTTCCTCCCACTCTCCTTATAGAGACACCCCCCCCCCCATCATATTAAATAGACTTTAATTTCATAGACAATCATGCTACAGCACTTTACTCCTTTGACACTGCCTGCGAACGCTATTCCATTCAAAAATTATTTCTGTTTGACCTTCCACTCTCTGGACCTCTCACTGATGCTAAACAAACATCAATAATGCAACATAAACAGGGTCAACTGCTAGTAAGGTAAGGTAAGGTAAGGTAAGGTAAGGCAATGTTGCTTATAGCCCAGCCGACCACAAGATAAGATAAGATAATGTTGCTTATAGCCCAGCCGACCGCAAAGGGCCATATCAGGGCTGTCACCACGTTAAAATCAACTCACCAGTCATATAAAAAAATTAAAAAAAAACCTTTCATACATCTCGTTAAATGACATCGTCTAGAAACGCACCAGAAACTTTGTTAAAAATCTTTCTGCCGTAAAAATCTTAAATCAGATGAAAAATGTTAATCTCTCTCAAAAACTCAAGGATAACATCAGGCGGGACATCCCTGAACAGATCTTCATGGACTCCGCTGTAAAATGTTTGTGTCTCACATCGTGCAAGTCCCAACACTCTAAAAGAACATGTTTCATTGTGAGTGGCGCATGACATGGAATGCACCACGGAGCTTCTTCACTCTTTAAAAGGTAAGAATGGGTAAAATACGAAAGGCCGGTGTGCAGCCGGCACAGAACCGTTTCCTCTTTACGACCACCCGACGTAGATGGGAGGAAGTCTTTAAGGTTTGGACGGATCTGAAAGAGTTTGTTATTCGTCTGTGTGTTCCAATCTCCTGCCAGAGGTCTCTCACATAATCGTTAATTTTGGGTTTCACATCTGAGCAGGGGATATAAGTGTTGGACAGTTTCTCTCTTGTGGCGTTCTTGGCTAAACGATCAACCATTTCGTTCCCGCCGATGCCAACATGGCCAGGAACCCAAGCAAGAGTAATGTTGTAACCGTCCGCCGTCAACTTGCTAAAAAGTTCCAAAAAAAAGTAAAAGTTCTGGATGCTGAAGGTTGCGGCCAGCTATGGCCTCCAAAGCTGACAGCGAATCCGACAGAACCAGAAAGTCCCTCCTCGAAGAATGGGAGATTATCTTCAAAGCCAGTACTAGAGCAGTAAGTTCAGCAGAATAGACAGAAGCATCTGAATGTATATGTTCCAACAATATCTGAGAAGGAGCCCCAGGGCAGTAGGCTGCACAGGCCACTCCATCCTCAGACTTGGAACCGTCAGTGAAAACTTTTTGATAGGATGGGAATTTGGAACAGAGCTCGGCATACAAAGCCTTGTACGCCAGAGAGCTGGTAGACTCCTTACGGAAAGCTGCGAGATCAAAACGAATCTCTGGTGTGAAAAAGGTCCATGGAGGTTGATCCGGAAACTTGGAAAAATCGGAAACTACTCCCAGTCTATACCTGCATTCCGCACGTGAGGCTGCATACGAAGCCCAAACGGCGGAATACATTTCGGGTTTGTTTCAAACTTACTTTGGAACGGAGGGTCAAAAACACAGTCATAGGCAGGATTCTGCGGTTCTGAGAACAGTCGGATGTAATAATTCAAAGACAGTTTCAGCCTGCGGTTGGACAGTGAAGGTTCACCTGCCTCTGCGTACAGGCTGTACACAGGGGTGGTGCGGAACGCTCCAAGACAGAGACGAAGCCCTTGATGGTGGATAGGGTCCAAGAGTTTGAGGTAAGATGATCTTGCGGAGCCGTACACAGCACAACCGTAGTCCAGTTTGGAACGGACCAGGGCTCTGTAGAGGTGCAACAAAGTTTTCTTATCAGCGCCCCAGTCGGTGTGTGCTACGACCCGCAGAATATTCAGTGCCTTTTTGGCAAGCAGTTTTGAGGTTTTTAATATGGCTGAGAAAGTTAAGTTTTTGGTCAAAAATGACTCCCAGAAATTTGGCCTCTTTAACAGCTGGAATGGGAGATTTCCCTACTTGAAGTTCCGGATCTGGAAAAAACTGACGGAAATTATGGAAGTGAATACACTGGGTTTTTGTAGCAGAAAAGGTGAAACCGTTTTCATCCGCCCCACGATGGATTTTATCTACGCAAAGCTGGAGCCTGCGCTGGACACTCGGGTACAGGCTTCCAGTTGCGTAGACAGCAAAATCATCCACAAACAATGAGCAGTCTGAACCCTGCTGAACTGATTTCACAATGTTGTTGATCTTAATACTAAAGAGGGCAGGAGATAGTATGCTCCCCTGTGGAACACCCAACTCTGCTCGTGGACATCAGAGAGAGTGGTGCCAACCCGGACCTGAAACTGTCGTTCTGCCAAAAAATTTTGAATAAAAAGCGGAAGATGACCTCGAAAACCCAGATCGTGGAGATCATGAAGTATCCCCGACTTCCAGGTGGTATCGTAGGCCTTCTCCAAGTCAAAGAAAATTGCCACTGCATGCTGTTTGTTCAGAAAGGCGTTCCGAAGTGTAGATTCCAGACGAATCAAATGGTCAACGGTAGTCCGATGTTTGCGGAAACCACACTGTTCTTTCGCCAAAAGGCCATCGGTTTCAAGTTTCCACATGAGCCTAGCATTGACCATTTTTTCCATCAATTTACAAACACAGCTGGTCAAAGCTATGGGACGGTAATTTGAAGGATTAGAAAGATCTTTTCCAGGTTTGGGGATGGGGATAATGAGGGCTTTTCGCCAAGAGGGTGAAAAAAACCTGTAGTCCACACATGGTTGTAGACCTGTAGCAGTATGTTCAGACCTTCTAGCGGAAGATGTTTCAACAGCTGATAATGGATTTCATCTTACCTGGAGAGGAATCGCTGCAAGAAAGTAAGGCAGATTTCAGCTCGTTTAACGTGAAAGGAAGATTGTAGTCTTCCATGTTGTCGGACGAAAAGTTGCAGGGTGATTTTTCTTTTAGGGCTTTGTGTTTGACAAAAGCGACTGATTTATTAGAAGAGGAGGAATTCTTTTCAATGGTTGAAGCAAGCAGATTAGCAACTGCTTTCTTTTCTGTTATTAAAGAATCCGAAAACTTGAGATGGTGCACAGTGGGACAGGTTCTTCCCTTTGATTTTCTTAATGATGTTCCACACTTCTTTCTTAGAAGTTTTTGATGTCAGCCTGGAGCAGAAGCTTCTCCAGGACCGACGTTTACTGATTTTAAAAGTGTGTCTTGATTTAGCACGGAGTTTCTGATGGCTCTAGCGTTGGGACCCGAAGGTCGTTGGTATACCTGACGCTGAGCCCGTTTTCTAACTTTGGAAATTTGTTGGCATTCTGAATCGAACCAGGGTGTTTTTGGCATTTGAAGTTTGTCGGAAGACACTGGAATACAGGTTTTAGCACAGTTGATCACAGTGGTAGTCAGTGATTCTGCCGGGTCCGGACCTGAAGAAAATCAGTGTCCTGGAACTCCTTAGAAATAGTGGCTGCAAATAGATCCCAGTTTGCTTTCTTATAATTGAGATGTTGAGAGACAGAGGCGGGTTCAGTTAATATGGGCTGTAAAAGAACAGGGAAATGGTCACTTCCGTGCAGATCGTCATGGACAGACCACTCATAGTCCAGGACCAGCGAGGGGTCACAAACCGACAAATCTAAGCACGAAAGTGAACCTGTGGAAGAGTGGAGGTAAGTTGCAGATCCGTCGTTCAGACAACACAAATCCAAATCCGACAGGATATCCTCAATCAGCAGACCTCTGGATGACGTACCGGCACTACCCCAAAGAGGGTTGTGACCGTTAAGTCACCCAACAGCAAAAAAGGTCGAGGAAGTTCCCCTAACAGATTGACAAGGTCCTGACGACAAACCGGGACAGAAGGTGGAAGATAAAGGGAACAGATCGTCACAGTCTTGTGGAGAGTGACTCTCGCAGCTACAACTTGAAGGGAGGTAGACAGAGCGACAGGACTATACAACAAAGTTTTATGTATGAGAAGGGCAACACCGCCCGACAGTCCCAACGTGGATGGTTGTGCAGGTTTTTAAAGAATATTAAAGCCAGAAAGAGTAAAGGTCTTCTGGCTTTGAATTTGAGTTTCTTGAAGAGCCACGACGGAAGGTTTTATAGACTGACACAGAAGCTGCAGCTCCTCAAAGTTGGAATTTAATCCACGGATATTCCAATGGAGTATGGTACTATCCATGGTGCAGAGGCGAAAAGGAGAGAGATCAGGTCATCTCCTCCTCAACATCTGCGTCCAATGGAGAGAATTTATTATTTAGTTTAACTGGACTGTGGTGGTCTTTGGACCTGCTGGCAGACTTGCCCGCAGGTGACAAAGGCCTGGAGTTTGGAGATGGTGGAGGTCTGGATTTGGGGGATGGTGGAGGTTTCTTCCTCAACTCCATCTCCACATGGGTTGATCTCCCTTGCCCGCACGGGCACTGGACAGAGGAGGTCGAGGGGGGATAGCTGGTTTTTTAATCTGCCCAGCAGCAGATGTTGTAGACTGCTGGGCAGTCTGAGGGGTGGCGGATTTTTTTTGCCTCCACCAGGGGCAGTCACCTTGGGTTGGAAGGTGGTGGACCTGCTTCCACCAGAGTTGACAGTTCTGACTTGCAGTGTCTTTGAAAACGTAAAGTCATCAGTCTGACAGCAGACTGATCGAGTGTGAACTGTGGGAACCGTCTTTACAGCCGAAGCATATGAAACTGTTGGAGTCTGACTGCCCACAACCTGCTTGCGGGCTTCAAAAAGGAGATCTTCTTTTCTGTTTTTTATTCGTTGAATGGCGGATTCCTGAATCCAAAGAGGACAGTTTCTGGAAGAGGAGGGATGATCGCCACCGCAGTTAGCACAATGTGCCGGATCTTTGCACGGCCCATCATGGATTGCCTTGCAGCACACACCGCACACCTCCTGCCCAGAACAGCGGTCTCTGACATGTCCCAAACCTCTGGCACCTGAAGCATCTCAACGGCGACGGGACATACAGCTGAACGCGACGTTCAGGTAGCCAACCTTGATGACCGGAGGCAACACAGGGTTGCAGAAGGTCAGAAAGAGGTGTTGGTGGCCACTCTCTCTGCACCTTTCTTGACTGTCACCCTGCGCACCTCCGTCACACCCTGGGACGCCAGTTCCGTTTTTATTTCTGCCTCTGAGACACCCATTAGATCTCTGCAGCGAATCACACCTTTGGATGAATTTAACTGTTTATGGGGAGTCACCCTGATCTCCCTATCCACTAATTTTGTTGCCCTCAACAGCTGTTCAGATTGTTTTCTTGATCGACATTGAACTAGAAACGATCCATTCCTCAACCTTTTGACGGACTGAGGGTCACCTACTAAGCCTTGAAAGCCCTTTTGAATAGCAAAAGGGCTCAGAGCTGAAAGGGGTCTTTCCTGCTCCGTCCCTTCCACCACGAGCCAGGAAGCCCAGAAACCTGTTCTCTGTCGTACCTCCGTGTCAGAATCGCTGTCAGAATAACGTTCCCCTGAAATAGGGGATGCCGCCTTCCTCTTCCTTTTGGGGGGTTGTTTTTTTATAAAGCCATGTTTATTTTATTATATTTCATCCCTCCCTTACCCACCCACCTTGGAGTCCAACTAAGGGGCCAGGGCCAAGAAACCAATGTCTTGACCCTTCCAGGCTTCGGAGAGACATACGACAAACAGAATCAAACTAACCCCATCCCCCCTGATCATGCTCAACTCCCGGGGACAGAGAGCTGAGCACTGCAGGGGTTCACATGGCCAGCAGGGGAACTGCTTGTCTTGACCCAGCCCCAAGAAGGGGAGCCGATTAGTACACCCGGGCCAAAGTGTACTCCCTGTCTAGGAGAGGTCCGAGCCAAAGTGATGTGTTGAGAGCACAGGCCTCCTCAAGCACTGGCCCTCTCAATCACCAGGACCTCATTCCCCTCCGACACAGGTCGCACCGCACGGCAAACACGGCGGATCTTAAGGAGACCACAGAGAGAAAAGGAGTGTGAAAAAGAAGACATGAAGGGGAGACGAAGATAGAAAATGGCCAAATAAGGGAGGCAGAAAACAAGAAAAGGAGAAAGGCGGGTTACTCTTAGTCAGGATCCTCACCCTTAGCCTATCTGACATGGGAAGCCCTACCAAGGGCATCAACTCCTTACCACGTTATGCTTAGGCCAAACAGCATCTGCACCTCTCAGGCCTAGAAGCAGTTTTAAAAAACCAGCCTATCTTCGAGTAATTGATGCCCCCGCCAGCAAAGCCTAAGGGATCACGGGACCACGCAAGCCCTCCGACCACGACAAGGTCGCAACCCCCCGGAGGGAAGCCGACCACAAAGGGCCATATCAGGGCTGTCACGCATTGAAGTCAACTCACAAGTCATTCCTTCACACATCCATTTAAAATACACCTAAAAACACACCCGAAATTTTGTTAAAAATCTTTCTACTGTAAAATCTCAGATCAGATAAAAAATGTTAGTCTCTCTCGGAAACTCAAAGATCTGCCTCTGATACACCAGATAAATCCCGACAGCGAATCACGCCTTTCGATGAATTTAAGTGTTTGTGGGGAGTTACCCTGATCTCCCTGTCCACAAGTTTCGTTGCCTTCAGCAGCTGTTCAGATTGCTTTTGTGATTTGCATTGAATAAGAAAGGAACCATTCCTCAACCTCTTGATGGACCGAGGGTCACCTGCTATACCTTGAAAGCCCTTTTGGATAGCAAAAGGGCTCAGAGCTGAAAGGGGTCTTTCCTGCTCCGTCCCTTCCATCACGAGCCAGGAAGCCCAGAATCCTGTCCTCTGTCGTACCTCCGTATCCGAATCGCTATCCGAATCAAAATTCCCTGAAATAGGGGATGCAGCCTTCCTCTTCTTTTTTGGGGGGAAGTTTTTAGAAAAAGGCATAGTTATTGTATTAAGTTTCATCTCCCCCTTACCCACCCACCTTGGAGTCCAACTAAGGGGCCAGGGCCAAGAAACCAATGTCTTGACCCCTTCCAGGCTTCGGGAGAGACATACGACAAACAGGGGAGCCGATTAGTACACTCGGGCCAAAGTGTACTCCCTGTCTAGGAGAGGTTCGAGCCAAAATGATGTGTTGAGAGCGCTGGCCCTCTCAATCACCAGGATCTCATTCCCTCCGACACAGGTCGCACCGCACGGCAAACGCAGCGGATCTTAAGGAGACCACAGAGAGAAAAGGAGTGTGGAAAAGAAGACTTGAAGGGGAGACGAAGATAGAAAAGGGCCAAATAAGGAAGGCAGAAAACAAGAAAAGGAGAAAGGCGGGTTACTCTTAGTCAGGATCCTCACCCTTAGCCTATCTGACATGGGAAGCCCTACCAGGGGCATCAACTCCTTACCACGTTACGCTTAGGCCAGACAGCATCTTGGCTTTTCGGACCTAGAAGCAGTTTGAAAAAAAACCAGCCTATCTCGAGTATTGATGCCCCCGCCAGCAAAGCCTAAGGGATCACTGGACCTCGCAAGCCCTCCGACCACGACAAGGTCGCAACCCCCGGAGGGAAATGGCCATCATTTGTTACTTCAAAATCATCAGGGGGTATAAATTCGGGAGGTTCTTGACCTAAACTTTGGTACAATGATCTAACCTTAATTTCTGTTAATTCACGCCGCAATGAGGGCGCTGAGCGATGCTGTGTCAAAGGAGTCATTTCACTCATGTCGTCTCCGGGATCAAAAACATCGTAATCTTCTTCACCTTCAATTCCTGCCATGTTTCTTAAATAATTAACTTTTTATTTTGTTTTATAAAAATGTCACAAGCATATGGTTCAATTCTTGACCCGCATAGAAGACTGAAAGAGCCCTTTGGCGTGAAGGGAACTAAACAGAATATTACTGTTCCAAATAATCCATCTACTATTGATGCAGATCAAATTCTTACTGTCAAATTTCCAGACCTAGGAGCAGATGAAGTGATTGTGCCAGGCTCTGCGCAACTTACTTTCAAAATAGAACTCAAATCAGCAACAGACCCCAACAGGACAGTTGTGCAGAATCTGGGACGGGCAATCGTTAAGAAAATTTCTATAAAACTTGAGGGGCAAGAAATATTTTCTTTACACAATGCAGACATATTTTTAACCTATTCTGATCTATGGCTAACCGCGAATGAAAGGGCTGACTTTGCGTTTCAAGGAATCGAAAATGAAGAAGCACTAAAACATAGAATAGGCGCTGAAGATGCTAAAGACGGCAAAAAGTATGTAGCTGTAAATTTTGTGTATGGAAATCGCTTTTCTATTCCCTTAGATTTTGAGTTGTTAAAAGCGCATGCGCCATACTTTCAAGGAGCATTAAAAGACAGATTGTCATATGAACTAACTTTTAATGAATACAAACGTGTTATCAGATCATCAGACACCGAAGCAAAGTACAACATTTCTGACATCTCGTTAGAGTTTGACGTTGTTAGCAACCCTAATTTAGCAAGGCTGATTGAGCAACAATATCAGTCAAAATTAGCAATATATTATGAAAGAGTGATTCATCATACAACATATCCGAGAAGCAAGAATGACGCTATATGGAATTTTAGTTTTAGTGCCACAGCAAGATCGCTTAAAGGTATTTTATTGCTGTGTGAAGATGAAGAACCATTCAAAAGAGGAAGTGAAAAGTTTATTAATCCTAAAATAACGAAAGTACAATGTTCGATTGAGGGTAGTCCTAACCAAATCTACGCTAGCGGGCTTAGACCTTATCAGCATTTTGACGAAATAAGAAAATTGTTTGGGGGTGGGAGGTGTAGAAGTCCAACAGTAGACCTTGTGTCTAAAGATCTACACCTTCACAGTGTTAGACTTGATGATTATTTAACAACAAAATACGGTTTATGGATTGACCTAAGGTCCACAGAGGATAATCAGTTGCATGGAAGTGGGAGAACTGTTAAAGACGGAATAAACATTCAAATTGATAAAGAAAAAGATGGCGATAAACCAGTTAATGTACATTTGTTTTTAATATATGATGCGCAGCTGAATATTCAAGATAACAGATTAAAAGATATACATTACTAAATTATTTTTTTATTTTAAAAAAGCATGTCTGTTAAGCATTATCCAAAAGTACCTACAGCGCCAGAGTCGCCAAAAGAATGGATAGTAGAAACCCCTGACATAAAAACCTTTAGATTAACCAACATTACACAAATGCAACAAAAACTAGAGCAGGACCTTTCAAAATACAGCAAAACCAAACGAAGGTATTCTGCTGCCTTTAATGCTGTTACATATGTTAATACTGGAACATCAACTATAAGTGCTCTATCAGCGGGAACAAGTATAGGCCTCTTAGCAACAGGCGTAGGTGCACCCGCAGCTTTACCTCTAGGCGGTTTGTCTTTAACTCTTGGCCTGTGTTCATTAGCTGTAAGTGCTGCTAGCAAAAAATTAAAAACTAAACTCCAAAAGCACACAGCTATGGTTCAACTAATAACAGCTAAACTTAGTTCGTTCAAACTGATAATAAATAAAGCACTAGTTGACTCAAACATCACGGATGAAGAATTTAATCGTTTACAGGCCGATTTTGATGACTATAAAAGACAAAAGTTTGATCTTCAAAAAAAAGGCAAGGGCAAGTTTTTCTCAACAGCCAGACACCGAGCAGATAAAAAAGGAATGTTTGAAAAAAGTAAACGAGACATTAAGCTCTGTTCTAAACAGCTCACATTAACAACATCAGAGAACTAATAAATGCGGATTCTAGCTCAACTGCCCTCAACCAGTTTCGGGCAGTTGAGCTAGGAATCCGCATTTATCAGTTCTCTAACTAGTAAACCCTACAAACATCCATACTGTGTAGGATTATCCGTTTTCAATACTAATTTACTAAACTTTTCAGATTTCAGTTTTTGCTTAATCCTACGTTTTTCCTGATTATTTTCAATAACATCATTTTCGCGCAAACATTCATCAAATGCGTCTCTGTCTTTCATGTGAAATAAAACTACAGTCTTTAATTGTTCTCTAAAGTCTTTTAAAACTGAGTTATATTTTTGACATAAAATCCACACACTTATTCCAGCATGTCTTCCACTGAAGGCTAGTTTTGCCAAAGTGTTTCTTTTTTTTACTATGTCTCTTTCTGCCGAACAGTCATCTATAATAAATAGTGTCTGAGTTCCCTCAAACAATTTATAAAAGTGTTCTAAACACTCACTCAGCTTATTGTTGGGATCAATCAAATATATGTCATCATCCGCCCATATAAACCTTCTATCATTATATGCTTTGTTCCATTTAAGTGTTGGGCAGAAAATTACTATATGATCAAAATTATAACGATAAACTGTTTGTAATAGGTCGAGGATAAATATTGTTTTTCGGGTCCATAGAGCAAGAGCATAAAACAGCATGGACAACATTTATCTTAGACACTTTTAAGGGCCTAACTAAAGCAGGAATAGAACGAATAAACGACTCTGTTCGTACTTACGTTTGGTGTTTGCTAGGTTCGCAAGCACAAACGAGATCGAGCATAACTGATCCTTCTACTGGTTTTGATGCACAAAAACAATACTTAGCAAATTTAGAGGACGCCATTAATTCTACAGTTGATTTACCTTCAAGTATAAAAAGGTACCAAAATGTTTTACAATACGCAAGATCGAAAGTAGACTTTGCTGTTGGCACTGGTTTATACATGCTGCCTTCTGACCTCAGACTCCAGATAGGCACAATAATAAACTACAATAATGAAATCCTTGTGGCAGGCAATGAACAGAAGGTCAGAAAAAACGAAATAAATTCTGAGCCTGTAATATTGCAAGCAGTAAACAAACAAGTCAACCCCCCAAGAATAAGTCATCCAATCCCGCGGCCCAAAGCCCGAAGACTGTTGAAGACCACGAAGTCAAAAAAAATAATGACCATGAATATGAAAAGACAGCGCTTGTTTTTGGATTAACTGGCTTAGGATTACTTGGTCTTTATCTTACTAAAAATTAACCCGACTATTAAGAGAACTAATGCCCATAAGTGCTCGGCCATAAAGCCAACTACTTTGCTTGCAGTAGACAAAAGCCAGCTAACAACACCCCCTAATATACCCGGTAAAGCGTTCACGGCTTTACTGGCTAATTTTTTTAATAAACCCGCAAGATGATCAAGCTGTTTTTTTACCCACGATTTATCAGGCGGTGATGGAGGCGATGGCGGTGGAGGCACTGGGCTTTGACCACCGCCGCCTGTAATAGCCATCACCAGTGTACTTATTGCAAATCCTAAGGCCGTTATAACGCTTGCTAATGTGACTCCTTGCTCTCTAAACAGTGTTTGTATTCGTTCTGCTAGCGTTGTGTCTTCATATAAAATTTTTTGGATAGTTTCTCTTATTCTGATCACTTGAGTTCGTAATTGTTCTTGGTTAGTAGACGAATCTTTTAGTCTTGCTGATCTTTCTTTTTCAAGATCTTTTAGTCTTTGGGTTATTCTTTTTTTAACACCAGGCCCTAAGTTGGCGTCATCAGCCTCAACGAGTTTTTCTTTTTCTCTTTTTATACGCTCATCTAGTTCATCCAGTTTTGCTAAGTTGTTTGTTAATTCGTCTCTGATGGTTTTCAAAGAATGATCAAGGGCCGCTATTGGCAATGGGGAATCATTAATTGTTTTTAATGCTGTTTCTTCTGAAAAACTGGTTTCTGCTTCTATTACATTTATTATTTCGCCTGCTGATTGATTTAATTCTTTAAGTTCCATGTTTTGTATTTGGTTAGCTGTTGGAAGTTCTTGTAGTGTGTTTTGAAGTTTAGCAACTGCATCCCTATCTAATTTTGGTTTAGCAATGCCAAGGCGATTTTGTACGCTCACACTGAGTTTTTGTCTAATTGTACTCATGGCTTTAAACTTTGATGGGTTTCGGTCATGTGTAAGCTCAACACGTTGTCCTTGATCGTTTTTTACATACAAACGGTTATTTTCTGTTTCAAAATCATTAGGGTCTAAAACTTCGGGAGGTTCTTGACCTAAACTTCGGTATAATGCTTCGATCTTACTTTCTGTTAATGTACGCTGACTTTCTGCTAATTCATACTGCAATGAGCGCGATGGTTGTGTCAAAGGAGTCATTTCACTCATGTCGTCTCCAGGATCAAAAACATCATAATCTTCTTCGCCTTCAATTCCTGCCATGTTTTAAATAATTAACTTTTTATTTTGTTTTATAAAAAATGTCGCAAACATATGGTTCAATTCTTGACCCGCATAGAAGACTGAAAGAGCCCTTTGGCGTGAAGGGAAATAAACGGAATATTACTGTTCCAAATAATCCATCTACTATTGATGCAGATCAAATTCTTACTGTCAAATTTCCAGACCTAGGAGCGGATGAAGTGATTGTGCCAGGCTCTGCGCGACTTACTTTCAAAATAGAACTCAAATCAGCAACAGACCCAAACAGGACAGTTGTCCAGAATCTGGAACGGGCAATAGTTAAGAAAATTTCTATAAAACTTGAGGGGCAAGAAATATTTTCTTTACACAATGCAGACATATTTTTAACCTATTCTGATCTATGGCTAACCTCGAATGAAAGGGCTGACTTTGCGTTTCAAGGAATCGAAAATGAAGAAGCACTAAAACATAGAATAGGCGCTGAAGATGCTAAAGACGGCAAAAAGTATATAGCTGTAAATTTTGCGTATGGAAATCGCTTTTCTATTCCCTTAAATTTTGAGTTGTTAAGTGCGCATGCGCCATACTTTCCAGGAGCATTAAAAGACAGATTGTCATATGAACTAACTTTTAATGAATACAAACGTGTTATCAGATCATCAGACACCGAAGCAAAGTACAGCATTTCTGACATCTCGTTAGAGTTTGACGTTGTTAGCAACCCTAATTTAGCAAGGCTGATTGAACAACAATATCAGTCAAAATTAGCAATATATTACGAAAGAGTGATTCATCATACAACATATCCCAGAAGCAAGAATGACGCTATATGGAATTTTAGTTTTAGTGCCACAGCAAGATCACTTAAAGGTATTTTATTGCTGTGTGAAGATGAAGAACCATTCAAAAGAGGAAGTGAAAAGTTTATTAATCCTAAAATAACGAAAGTACAATGTTCGATTGAGGGTAGTCCTAACCAAATCTACGCTAGCAGGCTTAGGCCTTATCAGCATTTTGACGAATTAAGAAAATTGTTTGGGGGTGGGAGGTGTAGAAGTCCAACAGTAGACCTTGTGTCTAAAGATCTACACCTTCACAGTGTTAGACTCGATGATTATTTAACAACAAAATACGGTTTATGGATTGACCTAAGATCGACAGAGGATAATCAGTTGCATGGAAGTGGGAGAACTGTTAAAGACGGAATAAACATTCAAATTGATAAAGAAAAAGATGGCGATAAACCAGTTAATGTACATTTGTTTTTAATATATGATGCGCAGCTGAATATTCAAGATAATAGATTAAAAAGATATACAATACTAAATTATTTTTTTATTTTAAAAAAGCATGTCTGTTAAGCATTATCCAAAAGTACCTACAGCGCCAGAGTCGCCAAAAGAAGGGATAGTAAAAACCCCTGACATAAAAACCTTCAGATTAACAAACATTACACAAATGCAACAAAAACTAGAGCAGGACCTTTCAAAATACAGCAAAACCAAACGAAGGTATTCTGCTGCCTTTAATGCTGTTACATAATTATGTTAATACTGGAGCATTGGCTTTGAGTGGTCTATCAGCAGGGACAAGTGTTGGTCTCTTAGCAACAGGTGTTGGTGCGCCCGCAGCTTTACCTCTAGGCGGTTTGTCTTTAGCTCTTGGCCTGTGTTCATTAGCTGTAAGTGCTGCTAGCAAAAAATTAAAAACTAAACTCCAAAAGCACACAGCTCTGGTTCAACTAATAACAGCTAAACTTAGTTCGTTCAAACTGACAATAAATAAAGCACTAGTTGACTCAAACATCACGGATGAAGAATTTAGTCGTTTACAGGCCGATTTTGATGACTACAAAAGACAAAAGTTTGATCTTCAAAAAAAGGCAAGGGCAAGTTTTTCTCAACAGCCAGACACCGAGCAGATAAAAAAGGAATGTTTAAAAAAGTAAACGAGACATTAAACTCTGTTCTAAACAGCTCGCATTAACAACATCAAAGGGTGTTTATACTTTAGTTTATGAGTCCAAGCACAAAAAGACCGTTGATATTGATTCTGATTAAGTTTTTTTTTTTATGAACGCACAACTCAAGAATCCCATCTCATTGCCAAACTGGGCACACTACACCCCCAAGGCATCAATATCCAACAATAACCAAACACACATACCCCCCACTTCCACATCAGTTGGCAATATCCCCTACCAACACACACACATACACACACACATACATACACCACCACCACATCCCCTTCACTCACTTCATACAGTAGTTACAGCAACCCTCCATCTATTTAATCTTAATTTTG
The DNA here is from genome assembly GCA_018398815.1 of Conus ventricosus. Classification (NCBI taxonomy): domain Eukaryota; kingdom Metazoa; phylum Mollusca; class Gastropoda; order Neogastropoda; family Conidae; genus Conus; species Conus ventricosus. The sequence goes on along the minus strand of JAFLJL010015905.1, from coordinate 3,681 downwards.
TTTTATCCTTCCCCTTAAATTCCCCCCCCCCTTTTTTTTTTTTCCCTCAGTTCTCCTCCCCCCCCCCCCCCCCCCCCCTTCTTTCCCCTTACCATTATTATCAATCCACCATTACCACAACCATCACAAAGATACCACACCATCCCAATAAACTAGACACACAACCCTATCATATCACACACACACACCTCCCCCGACGCAACCCCCCCCCCCCCCCCCTCCGTTTCCTCTCCCAAGATCCCCCTGGCCCCATGTCATTTCCGCCCACCGACCACATGGACGAAAACGGATGAGTCATTTTTCTTTCTTCTTTTTTCGTTCTTTGTTTGTACTGTCCCACATGTTAAATGTGATTTATTTTTTCGCCTGAAGAAGACCCAAGTGGTTGAAATGCATCGTGTCTTGTCATGTGCTTTGTTTGTCAATGTCATTGGCGGTAAGTTCTAAACAAACTCTATTCCTAATTTTGCTTCGTTCGCCGCCACCAGTCACTCCATTTTGATTTTTTTTTTTCAATTTAAATAAATATTTTAAGTTAGAAAAGAAAACTCAACATGGCTGAGATATATGAAGGACCGGACGAATTGTTTGAAGGAATGCTTAAGGGAGAGCGTTTATCAAAAGCTTTAAATGATATTAATCTAGAAGTCATTGATCCAGCAAACGTACAGGCAAGTGTTGCACATGCTATTTCTCAAGTTCCAGGTAAACTAACAATAGACCCGCCAGTTAAAGTAATGTTAGCTGTTTTAATCGACTATATAACAATAAATGAAGAAAATCTAGAAGTCTGGGTCTCAACTAAACAACAGGTTATTCTTTCTCATAATGACTTAACACCTGGTTGGGCAGACCAACTGCTTGCACAGTTTGATGTGGCTGCTGAAGAAGCCAAAATGAGAGGCTCTGGTTGGTCAGAGGGCGAAGTCTTAGAGATCAGATTAAAACAGGCTAAGTATGAGCCAATTGTAGGCAAGGCTTACATTCCGTTACCTCCAGCATTAGTCGCAAAAAGAGCAGTTCTAAACATAAAGAATTCAGACAGCAAATGTTTTATGTGGTGTGTTGTTGCAAGGCTGCATTACGTCCGCAAAAACGCAGAGAGAGTGGATAACTATAAACCTTACATCAATGATCTTAACTTTAGTGGAATATCCTTTCCTGTTAGCGTAGACAAAATTGATCAGTTTGAAGAACAAAATAAACCAATAACTGTTAATGTATACACATGGTCTGAGAAAACAAATTTGGTGCCTATTAGAGTGTCTAAAGACAGCCCAACAATAGGCGATCCGGCCAACAGTCTTGTGGACTTACTCCTAATGTCTTCACCAGCAGATACGAACAATGAGTAGACTAATGCAGCATACTTCAAAGCATAAAAATAAACAAGAATTCTGTAGAAAATGTTTAACAAGAATTCCATCCGTTCCAGCCGTGCTTGAACATATAAAACATTGTAAAAGTTCTGTAGACTGTAATACAGAACTAATTACGCCCCCACCTGGATCTAAAGTTAGTTTTAAGAACTGGAAACGGCTGCAAAATGCTCCATACGTAGTTTACGCAGACTTCGAGTCGCTTATTGTTCCCTATGAAGGGCCAACCCCACAGAAACTTCCGAAAACTGTCCTAATGAGCAACCACCAGATCTGTTCCTTTGCCTTCATTATTGTCAGGTCGGATGGTGCCCATTCAGAGCCAGAATTATATAGAGGACCAGATGCTGCAAAATACTTCTTAAAACGCATGCAGCTATTGCGTAACGCCTGTTCTAATAATCTAAACTTATCTGAAATCATAATGACGCCCGAAGACCGAGAACAGTATAAATCAGCCACACATTGTTGGATTTTGGTTTAGGCCTCTCATCAGACGCAGCGAATCCAACAGTAAGAGACCATGATCACATTAGCGGAAAGTTCAGAGGAGCAGCGCACAGTAAATGCAATCTTCAACTAAAGTTTGAACCAAAGACATGGAAGCTGCCCATCTTCTTTCATAACTTGCAAGGTTACGACTCTCATCTTATAATGCAAGCAGTAACCAGCGCCTTTAGGGTGTTATGCATTGCACAGTCATCAGAAAAGTACATGTGTTTCACTTTAAATAACATGTCTTGTTATGACTCTATGCAACACCTGATGGGTTCATTAGAGTCACTGGCTATGTCCTTAAAGTCCTGCCCAATAACGGAAGAATATTTTGACCCAACTCTCGTTAGAAAGGGCGTTTACCCTTATGAGTACATGAACAGTTGGGAAAGGTTTGATGAAGATACACTTCCGCCTAAAGAAGCGTTCTTTTCTAGTCTTAGTGGAAAGGGCATTTGTGATTCTGATTACCAGCATGCTCAAGAAGCGTGGCAGAAGTTAGAGTGTAAAACAATGGGGGACTATCATGATTCATACTTGATGGCTGACGTTTGTTCGTTGGCGGACATTTTTGAAAATTACAGAAGACCTGCATGAAAATTATAGCCTGGATCCCGCGCATTACATTTCTGCGCCCGGGATGAGTTGGGATGCTTTCTTAAAGTTTACTGGAGAAAAGATTGATTTATTGTCAGATTTACCAATGATTCAGATGATTGAAAACGGATTGCGTGGAGGAATTAGTATGGCGTCGCATCATTACTGTAAAGCAAACAACAAATACCTAGATGATTATGATCCAAGTAAAAGGTCTAACTATCTCATGTATTTAGATGCAAACAATCTGTATGGTTGGGCTATGGCGCAATCACTTCCATTACGTAACTTTAAAATGTACACTGGCGGTATTAAAGACATTCAAAAATTTGTAGAACAACTGCATACTCTTACAGCCGATCGTAAAAGGTCTTATTCTAGAAGTTGACTTAGAATATCCTCATGAACTCCATGACCTACATAATGACTACCCATTAGCAGCAGAAAGTCTAAGATGGCAAAAACAGAGCCGCCTAAACTTGTGCCTAATCTTCGAGACAAAAAAAATTATGTCTGTCATTACAGACTTCTACAATTTTATTTAAGACATGGTTTAAAGTTGACAGCAGTTCATCGTGTAATTGCTTTTGACCAAGAACAGTTCATGAAACCATACATAATGAAGAACACTGATCTTAGAACTAAATCCGCAGATGCTTCAAAAAAGACTTTTTCAAGCTGATGAACAACAGCTGTTTTGGAAAGACTATGGAAAATCCGCACAAGCGTTAAAAATGTCAGATTGGTCACCAGAGAGAACGACGCAATTAAGCTGACTTCAAAACCAAATTATCAGGACTTTAGAAGATTTCATGATGGGCTTTTTGGCATAATGATGAAAAAAAAGAAAGTCAAATTGGACAAACCTGTTTTTATTGGGTTTACCGTTTTAGAATTATCAAAGCTTTTGATGTTAGAATTTCTTTATGACTACTTTAAACCCTCGTATCCCGAGTCCAGAGTACTTTACACAGATACAGATAGTTTTGTTATAGATATCCTACTGAAGACATCTATAAAGACATGGAAATAGAAGTAGCTAAAGGGCATGCCGGATGGTATGACACATCTGATTATCCTAAAGATTCGCCTTTGCATTCATCCGTTAATAAGAAGGTTTTAGGAAAGATGAAGGATGAATTATCTGGAGGGGTGATTAAGGAGTTTATTGGTTTAAGGTAAAAAATGTACAGTCTTTCGAGCCAGGAGA
>JAFLJL010015904.1:94591-112091 GCA_018398815.1 Conus ventricosus | reverse complement strand
AATTCCATTGGGGTTTTATTTTCAACTCAAAAAAAGACCCTCTTTTTAGCACCTTTTTTCCACCCCATCGGCCGTTTCATTTCCGTATCCCAGTATGCAAGGAAACCCAGCAAATTCTTGAAAACCCTTTAGCCCCCAGACAGTATAAAAATATTTTAATTTCAAACAAAGGTCGGGTAGGAACAGGAAAGCCTCATTTGGGCACTTTCCCCTAAACCAGTTTCGGGCGAAGTGGCCAGAATAAAGGTTTTTTCCTTTTCTTGAAAGTAAGATTCAATAAAAAAAAAATAACGCCCCTCCCAAACAAACTTTTCTGGTGGGGTTTCCTTTTCAAAACAAATTTTGCTTAATCCTATGTTTTCCTAATCATTTTCGCGCTACAGTCTTTTCAATAACATTTTTTTTGCGAACGGTCTCAAACAAGACTTGCTGAGCCCCTGTGCGAACAACCTAATTAGGGGGCTGGGGTTTGTGGCAGGATACAAACCCGAACATTCTTTTACTGACTGTCAAGACACACTCACTACACACACACACTCACATACAACAAAACCCCCAAATACACACACAACACACACACACACACACAAAACCCCAAACCCCACACAACACATTTGTCACATCCCCAAAAGGGCGCACACAACCACACACACACACACACACAAACACACACACATAAGCACGCAAGCTGCCACACAACACACACAGCAAGATGCGCACACAACACCGCAACATCCACACTCACACAAAACCCCATAACACACACTCCACCACAAAACACACACACACAACACACACACAACACAAAACCCCAAACCCCCCTCCTCTCCTCTCTTCACACACCCCCAAACCAACCACACACTCTCTCTTCCCTCTTTTCCCCCCTCCCCAACCACACAACACACACACACACCACACACACAAAACCCCAACACCCACACACACACCACACCACACACGTGCGATCTTATACATTCACAATTCTGCCCTCAGGCTACACGGGGGCTAAAACCGATCTTTTAATTTCGTCTAGCCAGAAAGCGGCCGCTTTTTGCGGGGCCCTTTACAAACTGCGAAAAAATATAAAACACCGCCGGAAAGGGGAGAGGGGAAGAGAAAGGGAGAGAGAGAGAGAGATATTACATCAGTTTTTGGAAACATTCTAGACTGTCAGTGACAATACCATTTCGGGGTTGCCCGTGGCACTACGCCCAAAAAGCCCGGGTTTGCCTTCTTTCTGGGTGGTGGACAAGAGGTTGGTTATTGCTGTGCCCGACGGGGTTGTTTTTTAAAAAAGGCTGTTGCTTTTTACTGAAGAACAGGTTTTGTTTTGAAGATTACAAGTTTTCCCAAACCTGCATGTCAGAGTATTTGTCAAAAAAAGAACGAGGTGAAGCATGTTTTTTACCATTTTAAAGAAAAAAAGATTTTTTTCCCAGGGGTGGGAAAAAAAAAAAAATAAAACCGACTGTTTTAGAAAGGACGAATTTTTAAAAGTTTGTTGGTTCAAGAAATGAAAACTTTCAATTTTGGGCCCTTATAAAACTGAATGGCGTTTTTCGAATGTTCTGGCAAAAAATAATAGGGCTGGCAGGCCTTTGTCATCCCCCAGTTGGAGAGGGTGGGTGTGGCCCAGACTATTTTCATAAAAATCCCCAAAATACAATGACATGTATATATGGCGATTAGAGCCCCCATAAAAGGGGCTACAGCTTTAATTGCTGAAACTCTGCCAAACCCAGTTGAAAGCTGGTTGAGAAAAGAGGACCAGAAAAAACTGGCCAAGTGATCTTTTTGATCGTTGCCCCCATGAGTCAGCACGGGCACCTGCAAAGTCGGCGGCAATGGGTAAAGTTCTTTTTGATCGTTTTGACGCAAACTGGCCAAGTGATATTATGCGTTTGACTGCAAAGCGGGGCCCCAAGCACCTGCAAAGTCGCGGCAAACTAGGCCAAACGACCCCACTGTGAATTTGGGCTAGTTGTTGGGTTGCGCGCGGGGACAAACCTGGTAGGTCCACTTCTTTTTTGTTTGGGCGTTTGTGTGTTTTCCCCCCCCCACGCACGCCGTTCTACAACCACCCCACCTGACACCCCCCTCCCCCACTCCACCCCACTTCACCCCCCCCCCCCCCACCCCACGCATGCACAATAAATTTCCTTTCTAATTTTTTTAACTTAATTTACCCCAAGTTATTTTTAAGTTTTTTTCCCCAGTTGCCCTTAATTTATCCTTGGTTATACAATTTTCTTAAGTTTTTTCTAATTTTTAATTTTAAGTCCCCAAGTCTTAATAAGTTTTTAAATTTAAATTTTTTAAATTAATTTACATCAAGTTTTTTAATAAGTTCTTGATTAAGTCATCCTAAAGCATCCTCAAAGTACAATCAAGTTCTTATTAAGTTATCTTATAATTTCAAAAAAATCAATCTTTTGTTTTTTTTCTTAAAAAGTAGATGTCTAATATATCCCACGCCTCAAAAACGCGTCATCACTGAGAATATCTTTCTGGGGTTTCTCGCGAGATCGGTTGTAGATTTAATGAAATTCTTACATCCTAAGCAACCCCATTGATTCATTTGGTCTATGGAAATGTCTTTTATAGATCCTGTTTTAAATTTTTACTTTATCATTTTATAAAACGCCATGATCTATTTTTATTAAAAAAAATTTTAAAATTAAAGTTTTAAAATATTATTCCATTGAAATGGATCAAAAAGATCTTTTGTTTTTGGCGGGTGGGTGCTTTGTTTTTTTGATTTAGCGGTTCAGATTTTTTTGATTTCTTTTTTTTGGCTGCCCTTCTTATATATTTTATAACAGTAATAACCGCCCCAGCGCAGCAAAGGCCCAAAAAAAGGCAACAGTTTTTAATTCAAAAACCCTGAAGCTTTGGGTGTAGGGCCTTTAAACTGGGGTTTTTTAAAACTGGCATTTGAATCAATTGTTTGGCGTTGGCGGCGTTATGTTTTTATTATGAGCTATATTTTGTAACATTAATTTTTTTTCTTTCCCTCGCTAATTTTTTTCCTGCTTAAAAACGCCCAGGATAGGATGCTTTCAAGGTCTCCACCAGATTCAGGGTTTTTTGCTGATTTCGGTGGTTAATTTCTCACCCGATTCGTGTTTTCTGATTCTGCTGATTTTGGGTCGGTATTTTTGAAGGGGAAAAAAAATCATTGATTAAAGTTATTTAAACCCCTGATTAATGGCGAACAGTTCAAAACATTTTTTGTATAAATCACATCCTAGAGACTCTAATGACTTGTTAAATGGATCTTTCTTAAATCTCGTAAGTCTTTTTCAGAATCAAAGGGAGCAAATCACTGACTAGTTTTTGTTACAAACTAAAACCGTTTGCCCCACATTTTCACCCTTTTAGACCCCACTGCGCTTCATACCTGTTTTGTACTTTAAAAGGGTTTTTGGCGAATCTGTTTTAATTGTTTAATGGAATTTAGTTCCGAGGAACTGTTTTTTTTGTCCACATGTGCCAAAAAATAAGCCCCTTTTTTTGGGATAAAGTTGGTCTACTTGGTATTCATAAGTTTTAGGAAGGGTTTTGGCTGCCCCTTTTAGCTGTAGTAGATCATCATGTTTTATGTTTTTTATTAATTTAATTATTTTATTTTCTAAAAAAGAGCACCGAAAAAACTGTTGCTAACCTTTTATACCATTCTGCTTTTTTGGAGGGGCTAAGTGTAGGATCTCATGCTTTGGTAAAAGCCTGTTAAAAAAACCGCGTCTTGGGAAATAACTTTTGGGGTTAGCAAAGTAATTTCTATCATTGCAGCTTTGTTTGCTCGAAAGATTTTCGTTAAGCAAGGGGAAAAATTCCGGGCAATATAAATATTAAAAAAAAATACATTTATAAAAAATGGTTCATAAATGAGATAGGCGGCGCTGTGGTGAATGCGCTTTCTTTTAGTGGTGTAATTACGCATTTAGTAAACACGGGATGAGGGGAGAAAAAGGCATAAAAAAAGCTGTGGGCAACTAGCTGAGCACAAATCGCTTTAAAAGCAGAGAATTGAGCATTAGATTTTTTAAAAACACCTGAAAAAAAGGGGGTGAGCTTTCCATTTAAAGATGTTGTTTAAGCAATAAAACAATATTATTTTAAAGGCAAACCAATCGAAACATTTTCCCCACCAAAATTCAGTGATTTTTTCAACCATCAAAAAAACAAAAAATGCAAGAAATCGGGGTTTATTGTCTTTGGTAGACCTTTGTTTTTTGTTGCCCCAATAATAGGTGAGTAAAAAATGAACAAAATCTTATTTTGCCAAAAAGGGTATTGGAAAGGGGAAAAACCAATTAAAAAGCTAAGCCAAGCAGCTGGAGTCAGTGAACAAACAGCAAAAGAATGGTTATCCAAACAAGCGATTTGGCAAATTTATTTACCAGCGCCTAGACGAATACAGAGACCACACTTTGTCAATACAACTCCAAACGACACCCATCAAATGGATCTTCTATATTTACCCTCTGATACGATTAGACGAAAAAGATTTAAGTACGCACTCACAGTCATTGACATAGCTTCAAGATACAAAGATGCGGAACCATTAACGCAAAAGAGTGCTTCTGCTGTTGCTGTTGCCATACAACTGATATATCAACGAGGCCCTTTAACTTATCCTCGCATGATTCAAGTCGATGATGGAAAAGAATTTAAAGGGCAAGTGAATCAATTATTGTTGAAACATAGAGTTACCATTAAAAGAGGCATTCCGGGAGTTCACAGATCACAGGCTTTAGTTGAAAACTTTAACAAACAGTTATCTGAAAGACTTTTCTCCTACCAGTATCACAGAGAGCTGATTGACAATTCTCGCAACACAGAATGGGTTAGAAGATTGCCCTCAGTTTTGCGCGCAATGAATAATGAAGAATTTAAAGGACTAAAACCAGTACAAGCAATCAAAAGAAAAACAATAAATGTTGTTGAAGTAGAGTCTTCATCCGGCAAACTATTACCGTTTGGTTTAAAAGTAAGGTACCTTTATTTACCGGGGGAAGCAGAAGGGGACACTCGCATCAGGGCAACAGATCCAGTTTGGAGTGTTGATCCATATGAAATAAAAAGAATTGTAAAAATGAATCCCCCCGTGTATTATTTACGAGAAACTGACACAACAAAACAACCAGCTCCTCAAAGATCTTTTGCGAAGGAAGAACTGCAGATAATTCCGCCAGACACAGTTCCGCTTTAATTAATTTACGTAAACATATTTTGGTTTAAAATGGAAGGCCAGAAGGAAGCGCAGAACGAAACAAGAATGGTAAAGGAAGAGACCTTGAAAATGATACGGGAATCATTTCATGCGTGTAATGCTATTAAGGAAACATTTTCGGGGATTAATCAATGCATGCTAAATCATCCAGATCACCTACAACTCAAACCCCCAAATTGGGAAAAAGAATATCTTGAAATAATAAAAAAAATTCGAACGCATCAAGCAAACATGAGAAAAGATTTAAATGAATTGGATGAAGCTATGATCGATCTTATAATAAAAGTTGATGAAAAATATAAACCCCCCTGTTTATGCGGTCCTCCAGTGCCCAATTGCATATGAAAACTCTGGATTAACAAATACTCGTTTTGTGTTTGTTCATCTAACGACTTCTTTCTTACAACTGTTGTGTTGATCTCATGTAGATTAGATCGCAGTTTTACGTTGTCATGATGAAAAGTCTTATTGCCAAACAATGCTTCTTTGTAGTTGTCATGTGATATGTTTGACTGCACAACACTGCGAGATATTCCCTTTGCTTTCTTAATGATTTTCTCCTGGCTCGAAATACTGTACATTTTTGACCTTAACCCCACATACTCCTTGATCACCTTTCCAGATAATTCATCCTTCATCTTTCCTAAAACCTTCTTGTTAGTAGTTGAATGTAAAGGCGAATCTTTAGGATAATCGGACGTGTCATACCATCCACTCGCTCCTTTAGCTACTTCTAATTCCATGTCTTTATAAATATCTTCAGTAGGGATATCTATAACAAAACTATCTGTATCTGTGTAAAGTACTCTGGACTCAGGATACGAGGGCTTAAAGTAGTCATAAAGAAATTCTAACATCAAAAGCTTTGATAATTCTAAAACAGTAAACCCAATAAATACAGGTTTGTCCAATTTGACTTTCTTTTTTTTCATCATTATGCCGAAAAGCTGATCATGAAATCTTCTGAAGTCCTGATAATTAGGTTTTGAAGTCAGCTTAATTGCTTCGTTCTCTTTGGTGACCAATCTAACATCTTTGCGCTTGTGCGGATTCTCCATAGTCTTTCCGAAACAGCTGTTGTTCATCAACTTGAAAAAGTCTTTTTCTGAAGCATCTGTGGATTTAGTTCTGAGATCAGTGTTCTTCATGATGTATGGTTTCATGAACTGTTCTTGATCAAAAGCAATTATACGATGAACAGCTGTCAACTTCAAACCATGTCTTAAATAAAATTGCAGAAGTCTGTAATGACAGACATAATTTTTTTTGCCCCGAAGGTTAGGCACAAGTTTAGGCGGTTCTGTTGGATTCATCTTTAGGCTTTCTGCTGCTAATGGATAGTCATTATGCAGGTCATGGAGTTCATGAGGATATTCTAAATCAACTTCTAGAATGAAACCACGCTGCTGATCGGGCGTTAAACTGCCCAACCACTTTAATGCCTTTTGAATATTTTTCGGATCACTGCCTGTGTACATTTTAAAGTTGCGTAACGGAAGTGATTGCGCCATTGCCCAACCATACAGATTGTTTGCATCTAAATACATGAGATAGTTAGACCTTTTACTCGGATCATAATCGTCCAAGTATTTGTTGTTTGCTTTACAGTAATGATGCGACCCATACTAATTCCTCCACGCAATCCGTTCTCAATCATCTGAATCATTGGTAGGTCAGACAATAAATCAATCTGTACTCTAGTAAACTTTAAGAAAGCGTCCCAACTCATCCCGGGCGCAGAAATGTAATGCGCGGGATCCAGGCTATAATGTTTCATGCAGGTCTTTCTATAATTTTCAAAGACGTCCGCCAACAAACATGTATCTGCCCTTAAATATGAGTCATGATAGTCTCCCATCGTTTTACAATCTAACTTCTGCCACGCATCTTGAGCATGCTGGTAATCAGAATCACTGATGTCCTTTCCTCTAAGACTAGAAAAGAACGCGCCTTTAGGCGGAAGTGTATCTTCGTCAAACCTTTCCCAACTGTTCATGTATTCATAAGGGTAAACACCCTTTCTAACGAGAGTTGGGTCAAAATATTCTTCCGTTATTGGGCAGGACTTTAAGGACATAGCTAGTGACTCTAACGAACCCATCATGTGTTGCATAGAGTCATAAAAAGACATGTTATTCAGATTAAAGCACATGTACTTTTCTGATGATTGTGCAATGCATGCTACCCTAAAGGCGCTGGTTACTGCTTGCATTATAAGGTGAGAGTCATAACCTCGCAAGTTGTGAAAGAATACAGGCAGCTTCCATGTCTTTGGGTCAACCTTTAGTTGAAGATTGCATTTACTGTGTGCTGCTCCTCTAAACTTTCCGCTAATGTGATCATGGTCTCTTACTTTTGGATTCGCCGCGTCTGATGAGAGGCCTAAACCGCAAATCCAACAATGTGTGGCTGAGTCATACTGTTGTTGGTCTTCAGGCGTCATCTTGATTTCAGATAAGTTTAGATTATTAGAACAGTCATTACGCACTTTCTGCATGCGTTCTAAGAAGTATTCTGCGGCATTTGGCCCTCTATATAATTCTGGCGTTGAATGAGCGCCATCCGACCTGACAACAATGAAGGCAAATGAACAAATCTGATGATTACTCATTAAGACTGTTTTTCGAAGTTTTTGTGGCGCTGGCCCTTCATAAGGAACAATGAGTGATTCAAAGTCTGCGTAAACAACATATGGACTAGTTTGCATCCGTTTCCAGGTCTTAAAACTAACTTTAGATCCGGGTGGGGGTGTAATTAGTTCTGTATTACAGTCTACAGAACTTTTACAATGTTTTTTATTTTCGCTCGGGGCTTGAACAGAAGGCATTTTTGTTAAACATTTTCAAACAAAAATTTTTGGGTTTGGGAAATAAACTTTTGAAGTATGCTTCATTATCTCCCTCATCTTTCGTATCAATTGAAATGCGGTACCCTGCGGGAAAACATCAAAGAATTCAACTAAATTTTTGCCCCGGGTTCGCCAATTTTTTGGGCCCTTTTTTCTTGACATTTTAAATTTGGGCCCACCAAATTTTTTGTTCCCCCTTTTCCCATGTGTATACTTTAAACATTTAAATTGGTTTTTTTTGTTCTTCAAACTGATAAATTTTTGGTCTACACTAACAAAAGGGACACCCCACTAAATTAAGACCTTTGGTGATTGCCGATAGTTAGTCACTCTCTCTGCGTTCGCGGAAACATGTTTCACCTTGCAAGAACACACCACATGAAAAAATTTGTCGTCTGAATTTTTTATTTATAACCCCCTCTTAAAAACCAACTCCGGGGTACGGAATGTAAGCCTTGCCTACAATGGGTTTCTTTCTTAGCCTTTTTTAATCTAATCTCAAACTTCGCCCCCTGCCCCAACCAGAGCCCCAAAAATTTTTGGTTTCTTCAGGGGCAGCGTCAAACGGGCAAAGGGGGGTTCTTTCTCCCCAAACCCGGGTTTTAAAGTAAAATAAAAAAGAATAGCCCTTTTTAAATTTCGAAAACCCAGACTTCTAGTTTTTCCCCTTTCATTTTTTTTTTATAATAGTCCATTAAAAACACTAATTTTTACTTTAACGGCGGTCTATTTTTAAATTTACTTGAACTTAAAGAAATTGCATGAAAAACCCTTCCCCGCTTTTTTTTCCTGGATTAATAACTTCTAAATCAATAACATTCGTGCCTTGACAAACGCTCTTTCTCGACATTCCTTCAAAAAATTTCATCGGGCCCCCTTCAAAAAACTTCCCCAAAGGCGTCTTTCTTTTCTAAGCCAAAAATTTTTAAATTTAAAATTTAAAAAAAAATACAACGGTTTAAAACCCAGAATCAATATAAAACGGTCTTTTTTGTTTTGACCATAAACAAAGAATAAACCCCCTTTCCCAAAGTTTTTACGTGACGTTTAAACAGAGTTTAATGTCTCGTTTATTTTTTTTTAAGCATTCCTTTTTTACTCCCGGGCGCCCCGGGTTTGTTGAGAAAAACTTGTCCCCGCCTTCTTTGAAAAATCAAATTTTTGTCTTTTGTAGTCAAAAAAATCGGCCTGTAAACGTTTAAAATTTCTTCATCCGTGATTTTGAGTCCCAAGCGCATTATTATTGTCATTTTAAAAACAACTAAGTTTAGCCTTTATTAGTTGAACCAAGCTTGTCTTTTGGATTTTATTTTTAATTTTTTGCCAGCCGAAACTTACAGCAAATGAACACAGACCGAAGCTAAAGACAAACCTCCTAGAGAAAGCGGGGGGCCCCCTATCCCGTTGCAAAAAGGGGCCTACACTTTTTCCGCCCGAGCAGCATTTATAGTTAAAGCCCCAAAGTATTAACATATTAACAGCTTTCCCGGCAGCAGAAAACCTTCTTTTGGTTTTGCTGAAATTTGAAAGGTCCTCCTCATTTTTGTTGCTTTTTGTGTAATAGGGGTTTAAAACGAAGGTTTTAAACTGGGGTTTTCTACTATCTTTTTCTTTTGGGGGCGCTGTGGGCACATTTGGAAAAACCTGAACAGACATGCTTTTAAAAAAATAAAAATTTTAGTTTTTATACTTTTAACTTTTAATTTTAAAAAATTCACTGCGCATCTTTATATTAAAAACAAATGTCCCTTAAGGGGTTTTTTTGGGCTTCTTCTTCTTTATAAAATTTGAATGTTTATTACCCCCTCTCACATTTTCTCCCGCTTTCCCATAAACTGTTTAAACCCTCTGTTTGACCTTTGGGTAAAACCAAAAAACCGTTTCCTTTTTAAATAATCACCCAAGCCAAACATTGTGAAGTTTGTAAATCTTTAGACCCCAAGGTCTACTTTTTTGGTTTTCCCTACCCCCCTCCCCCCCCCCAAACAATTTTTTTAAATTCATAAAAAAGCTGAAAAGGGTTTTAACCCGCTAGCGTAGATTTGGGTTAAAACACCCCCCCAACGAACATTGTACTTTCTTTTATTTTAGGTTTAATAAACTTTTCACTTCCTTTTCGAAGGGTTCTTCATCTTCACACAGCAAAAAAATCCCTTTTAAAAGGGAAAACTTTTTTGGCGACCTAAAAAAAAAAATTTCCATATGGCGTCTGCCCGTTTTGGGGATTTTTTTTTGAAATGATAAATCACTCTTTCGTAATATTTTGCAAATTTTTTTGACTGATTTTGGGTTGCTAAATTTCAGCCTTGCAAAAATTGGGGTTCCTAACAACATCAAACTCTAACGAAATGTCAAAAATGCGGGAATTTTTCCCCCTCCGGTGTCCAATGATTTGAAAACCCCCCTTTGGGAATTCTTTAAAAATTTTTTTTTCATATGACAATCGCCCTTTTAATGCTCCTTGAAAGTAGGGGCGCATGCTTTTTTAAACCAACTCAAAATCAAAAGGGAAGGGAAAAAGCGATTTTCCAAAAAACGCAAAATTTGCAGCTTCGGGCCTTTTGCCGTCTTACCCTCTCCACGCCTTTTCTATGTTTTGGGGCTTTTTCCCAATTTTCAAATTCCCTTGAAACGCAAAAATGGGCCCTTTTAAAATTCCCGGTTAGCCATAAATCAGAATAGGTAAAAAAAAGTCTGCATTTTTTTAAAGAAAATTTTTCTTGCCCCCAATTTTTTTAAATTTTTTAACGTTTTTGCCCGCCCCAGATTCTGTACAACGTCCATTTTTGGGTCTGTTGTTGAAGCGATACTTTTTTTTAAAAAGTAAGACGCGCGGGGAGCCTGGCACAATAAATTTCTTTCCGCTCCTAGGCCCGGGAAAATTTTAAACAGTAAAATTTATCCGCATCAATAGTAGATGGATTTTTTGGAACGGTAATTTCCGTTTATTTCCCTTCACGCCAAAGGGCTTTTTCAGTTTTCAATGCGGTCAAGAATCGAGCCATATGCTTGTGACATTTTTTTATAAAACAAAAAAAAAAAGTTAATTATTAAAGAAAAAAGGAAAGGAAATTAAAAAGATAAAAGTTTTATAAATATTTTGATCCGGAGCCGAAAATGAGTGAAATGACCCTTTTGGGAAACAACCACGCTGGGGGCTCTCTTTGGGGCGTGTTTTTAAACCCGAAAGAAAGGCAGATCATTATACCAAATTTTGGGCCCAAAACCCTTTCCAAAAATTTTAAAGCCCCCTAATGATTTTAAAAGTAAAAAATGCCCCTTTTTTTTGTGAGGAGCGCCCAAAGGAAACCCTTTTTGGGCTTACAACAAACCCCAACCTTCAAATTTTTTTACCCCATGGGTACAATTAGAAAAAGGCCATGTACGATAAAAATTCGCCTTGGCATTGCAAAAAACCAAAATTAGATAGGATGCAGTTGAAAAAATTTAAAAACACACGCAAAAACTTCCAACGCAAACCAAAAAACAAAACTTTAATTTAAAAAAGAATTAAATCAATCGCAGATGAAATAATAAATGCAATAAAAGCAGAAACCATTTTTTCAAAAAAACACTTTTAAAGACAATAACACAACTCCCCACCACTCCCCAAATGCAGAAATAGGGGCGTTTGATAAACTTTAAGAGCCTTTAAAGACGTTTAACAAAAAATTAGAAAAACAGGGTGAAATGGGATGAGCAAAAAAAAAAGAGAAAAAAAAACTCGTTGACTGATGAGCCAACATAGGGCCAATATTAAAAAAAAGAAAAACCCCAAAGACAAAAGACTTGAACAAAGAGATAAACCCAAGACTAAAGGGTGTTGTCAACAAACCGAGAAAAAAATTACAACTAAAGGGAAAGCAGAATAAAAAACAAAACCCAAAAAATTTTTAATATGAAACACAACGTAGCAAAACCCGAAAACGAACACTGTTTAGAGAGCGGGAGCCCATTGCAAGCTTAAAAAACAGCCTTGGGTTTTGCAATAAGCACACTGGGGGTTGCTATTACAGGGGCGGGGGCCCAAAGTTCCAGTGCCCCCCATCCCCACCCTCCACCTGATAAATCATGGGTAAAAAAACAGCTTAAATCATCTTGCAAAGTTTTTTAAAAAAAATTTAAAGCTGTAAAGCAATAGACTCCCTTTTCCTGGTATATTTGGGGGTATTGTTTGCTTGGGTTTTTTCTACGCAACAAAATATTGCTTTTTTGGCCGAGCACTTATGGGCATTTGTCCCTTAAAAAGTTTGGGGGTTTAAAATTTAAATAAAATAAAGACCGGGTAAAACCTAGGCCCTTTTAAACCAAGAACAAGCGCTGTCTTTTCATATTCCCTGTCAACGCGAACAAGTCCCCCGAGTTTTTCTGAAAATCCAGGTTTGGGCCGGTGGGGGGGATTGGTTTATTATTCTTGGGGGGCCCTCCTTTTTTTTTTTACTGCTTGCAATATTACTGGGCCCCGAATTTTTGTCGTTTTTTTCCAAACCTTTGTTCATTTCCCCGCAACCCAAAAATTTCATTGTTGTAGTTCCTTATTTTCCAAATGGATTCTGAGGTCAAAGGTAGCAAGTATAAACCTTTCCAACAGCAAAGTCTACTTTTGGGTCTTGCCGTATTGTAAAACATCTTTTTACCCTTTTTTTACTTTTAAGTAAATCAACTGTAGAATTAATTTTTCACCCCCTAAATTTTCTAATAATTTTTTTTGTGCAAACAAACCAGTAAAGGATTTAGTTTTTTCTCGATTTTTGGGCCCGTGCTTGTGAAAACCAACAAAAACCAAACGTAAGTACGAAAGATCCCTTTTTTCGTTCAATTTTTTGCTTTAGTTTGGGCCCTTTTGAAGTGTCCCAAGATAAAAATTTTTCCCCTGGGGTTTTTTTGCTCTTTCTCTATGGCCCCAGGTGAAAAAGTGTGGGCCGAAAAGAAAAAATGTTAAGGGGATTCCAATCATACTTTTACTTTTTGTGCACGCCCCAAAAATAAGGGGGCCCAACCAAAGAAATTTAAATCCAAATTTTGGGGGGCTAAAATCTTCTTTATTTTAAAATTGAATTCGTTTCAATTCTTTCAAAAGCCTTTATGTCATTCTTTTTGCAAAAAGGAATTTAAAAGGTTTTTTCATTTTTTAACCTTGCGTTCAGTCAAAATACTCTGAAGGTGTAATTTGAAATAAATCTATACACTGACCTAAACCCAAAAGGTTAAAGGGTGATTTAATGATCGCCCTACGACACTCCAACCCCATTTTATTACAAAACAAAAAAGCCAAAATTTCTGGTTTTGATAAAACGCAATTTGGGTACTTTTTCCACACTTTTTTCGATGTATCTTTTTTTTCCCGGGGGGTTTAAAAATACCCGCTTAAAGGAGTAAATTACCTTTTTTTTGAAAAGGGGTCAGTCGGGGCCCAGAAAAGTCCAAGGGGGTTTAGTTGTTATATTTTTAAGAATTTTAAATGCGGCCCAACAGAAAATTTTGGGGATCTTATTTGATGCACTCAAATTTTTTTTTGGTTTTTAAAAAAGTTTTTAAAATAACCCAAATCAAGACCCTCCTTCGTTTTTAAGGGATGCAGTTTAAAAACGAAAAAGCGGAACCAAAACGGGGCGCGCTCCAAAGAAAAAATTCAACAAAGCGTATGGGGGTTAATATTTAAACAAAGCCAAGGAGAATAATAAATTAAAAAAAATTAATAAAAGATGCCAATTTGGGTTTGCCAGTTTTAACCCCAAAACCGATTTGGTTTTTACGGGGTTTTTCTCCTAAAAGAAGCAATGAGAACTTCGACATTCCCCAAACTTTAAAAATGCGAATCTGAAAACAATTTTTTGAAACCCCCCCAAAACCCGAAGAAGAAGAAATAGGGTACTATTTTTTATAAAGAGCTAGCAAAAAGTTAGGGTTTCCCAAATGTCAATCGGGCCGTTTTATATTTTTAGAGTTACTCAAACAAAATAAATTATAAAGGGGGAAAATCCGCTTGAACTTCATTACTCATTAAATCTATGTTTTTTTTGGATGGCCAAAACACTGATGAAAACTTATAAGAAGGAAGGCCCCCAAAAGGTTTTTAAAAGCTCTTTTCCTCAGGGAAAAACTGCATTTGCGATTTTGAAATTAAAAACAACCCTTTCCCAAAATTTTCAGTTTAAAAAAGATTAGGTTTTTTGGGGGGTCGGGTCATTAAAAATAAAAATCAAAGACAAAAACGGGGAAAGTTGGGGAAATGTGATAAACCCCACTTTTTTTTGGAAAAAAAAAAATAATTTTCTAAAAAATAATGTCGCGTGGGCCAAAGAATCAGGATTACATTTGCGGGCCCTTTAAGGGGTATAACCTTTGAATTTAAAAAACCAAACAGACGTTGCGGACTTTGAACAAAAGGGGGATAGGCCTTTGTTGGTTTTTAGTACCCTAAAGAAAGGGGAAATTTTAAAAAGCAAAGAGGGTTTGGGGACAGCAAAAAGTTTTCCCAAAAATAAACAACTGCGGCCCAAACTAGAGGCAAATAATGTTGGCCCCGTATGAATATAAAATGTTCGAAAAACCCGAAACCCAAATGGGACTTTAAAAACCCTATTTAAATGGGAAAAAAAAATTTGAAATTAATAACCCCTTTTCCTATTTTTGCCGTCAAAAAGTTTCCCAAAAAACATTTAACTCTGGCCCTTTACATGTAAGTCTTATTCCCCACGACAAAAATCGGAAAGAAATTTAAATAACGCCGTAAGGGAAAAAAAAAGTACATCCCCACAAAAAAAAACCTTTTAAAAAAAGCTTCTACAAAATTAAAAGTTTTTTTCCAACAGAAAATTAGGGGACACGTTCACAAAGATATTTTAAATTTTTTGTCCTTTTAAAAATGTGGGAGGGAAGGGGGTTTTGGGCGTTAGGACGTCCTTATAAAAAGGGAAATTTAAAATTTTCGGCAAAACTTAGACGTTAAACGCCTTAACGTTACCACGTCGTTTTTTCACAATGGGGGGATATTTAAAATTTAAAACAAAAAGCAAAAAATCAATGTTAACTTTAAAAAAAACAAACTTACAGAACTTAAAATTGGGGGTTTAAAAATTTCCCCATTTAGGGCCCCATAGGGGTTTTTTTTAACTAACAATTTTGACGGAAGTATGATAAAAAAAATAACGGTTTTAAATTTAAAATTTTGTTTTAAAAAATTTTGGGGGCAGTTAAACTTTATGATAAAATCCCCTCATTGTTCAATGTTTTGGGGCAGACCCGGTTGTGGGAAAAAAAATATTTTTTCCTAGACTTATTACAAAAATTTTTTCGCTATAATTTTGGGGTCATATTTTAATTTTCGTCCCAAAACTTAAAAAGGGAAAAAAGCATATCATATAGAAGGGTTTTTATGGACAACAATGACGTATTTTTAGT
The DNA here is from genome assembly GCA_018398815.1 of Conus ventricosus. Taxonomy (NCBI): domain Eukaryota; kingdom Metazoa; phylum Mollusca; class Gastropoda; order Neogastropoda; family Conidae; genus Conus; species Conus ventricosus. The sequence continues at coordinate 96,603 of JAFLJL010015904.1, read as the reverse complement.
TTAAACCAACACAAACGGGGGAGTGTTTAGAATACTTTTATAAAAATGTTTTTAAGGAACGCAGACACTCTTTATTATAGATACTGTTTTTGGCAGAAAAAAAAATTTTTAAAAAAGAGAAAAACTTTGTCCCAAAACTGGGTTTTAGCGGAAGACACGAAGGGGTAAGTTTTTGATTTTTTGCCAGAAATATAACTCGGTTTTTTAAAAAACTTTAGAGGGAAAAGTTTTAAAAACTGTAGTGGTTTTTTTCAAAATGAAAGACCCGAGACTCATTTTAAGAATGTTTGGGGCGAAAATGATGTTATTGAAAACGATCAAGAAAACATAAAAAGGGTTTAAAAAAAAACTAAAATCCGGGAAAAATTTTTTAAAAATTTGTATTTTAAAAAAGGGTAACCCTACACAGTAAAGTCTGTTTTAGGTCGTTTTATTTTTTTGGGTTTTTGAAATCTTACTTTCGAGAACAGGGGAAAAAACCTTTTTTGGGCCACTTTTGCCCCCGGAAAAAGGGGGGAGGGCGAAATGGCCCAGAATTAAGGGTTTTTCCCGTTTCCTCCGTTCGATATATTAGAGGGGTCAAGGGGAATGTGGGGTTGTTTGTGTGTGTGTGTTTTGTGTGTGTGTGAGTGTGTGTGGTGTGTGTGGTTTGGGGTGGGGTCCCTCGTGGGTTTTAAGGGCCTTCCACTAAAAAGGGTTCGACAGATTTTGTGTGGGGAATGAAGTATGCAAGTGTATGGTTTATTAAACCCTTAAAGAAGAATAACCCCCTCCTCCCCCCCCCCCCACTCCCTCATTTCCCCCCTCCCCTTCCCTTTTTACAATTTTAAGCAAGAAGTTTAAAAATCTACAGATAAGGGCCAATTTTAACCATTTAACAAACACTTTAAAAAAATGGGGGTCAAGAAACCCGAAATTTTTGTAAAAAATAGGGAAAGGCAAAGAAGTCGATCCATTAAAAAGGGAACCACCCCTACCCAAAAGCCCTTTGGGGCCTCTTGCCTTGGGGATTGAATCAGCAAATGACTGACAAAATTAAAGGGTTTTTCCCCCACATACATTTAACATTACAATGTTTTGCACGGAATCAAAGGAAATTTAAACTTCAAACTCCCAGACAGGAGGGCCCTTTTTGAACGTTTTTCCCCTTGTACCCATCACAAAAGTATAAATTTTTATAAAATTTAATGTCTGAATTCAACAAAGAGGGTTTTAAAATTTTTTTCCCTTTAAATCCCCATCTTTTTTCCATTGGGAAGGCATTATGTCACCTTTTTTTTTTGGGCCCCCCCCTCATTGTGGTATAGTAAACCCCAACCCAGCGTGTAGATCAACTTGCACGAAAAGCAGCTCAAAATGTCAATTACGCAATACCACTCAAAGTTACCTTAGATTTGAATGAATGTTTTTCAATTATAAATTCAAGTCGGATTGAAGGACATGCAGGCTTAATCGAGTAGATTGCTGCTTTAGAATCAACACCCATTAAGATTTATGAACTTTTATTGGAAAATTTAGAATAAAATCTAACGATTTAAGTATAGCAAGTAATTCGGCACTGAATATCGATAACTGTTTACCAAGATAGAAGAGCTTTTGTACTTTGAGGCTAGGGATTATGAAAGCTGCTCCCGTGTTATCATTTTCTAACACTGAGCCATCTGTAAAATTTTCAAATGATGTATTGTACTTAGTTTCGAAATGAGTGTAAACAGATGTTCTTAAGATATGTAGACAATCATTTTCTGAAACATCTGTATAATCAATATCAAAGGAGGCTTACAGTGTTCCCATTTTGGGATAGGTGAATACCTGGGCTTTTGGGCTATGCTATCTTTATCTATTTTGGTATCCTTTAGAGACCAGAGGAAAATGAGTAAATGGACCTTGCTGACTGTATGTTTTGGGCACGTTTTCCAAAATCCTCTGATTTTAAACATACTTTTTTGAGCAAAAATTGTTTTGTGAGAAACTCTTTAAGACAAATTTTGAAGTAGAAGCTTTCCGAAGTT
>JAFLJL010015904.1:67500-68519 GCA_018398815.1 Conus ventricosus | reverse complement strand
ATAGAAAAAAAAGTAAAGGCAAGAACAATCTTGAGGAACCAAATTTTTTGTGTCTGGAAGTTGGGTTGTTGGTTACCCAAGAAAACCTTGTGATTACAGTTACGAAAAAAAAGATATAAGAAAAGAAAGAGCTTGGTCGGAAAGTCTATATAAGGTAGCTTTGTAACAGCAAATGATGGTCAGTGACGTCGAAAGCTTTTGCAAAATCAACGAACAATACTCCCAACGAGGTTAGTTAAAACAGTGTGGCATGAATGGCTTTCTCTAAATTCTGATTGATTGGGATGAGGCTAAGTGTTCTCCACAACATGTGACGTTAGATGTTTATAGATGTTTCAAAATGGAGTGACTGATGGCGGCGAACAAAGCAAAATTTAGAAATAGAGTTTGTTTCTTACCGCCAATGACATTGACAAACAAAGCACATGACAAGACACGATGCATTTCAACCACTTGGGTCTTCTTCAGGCGAAAAAATAAATCACATTTAACATTTGGGACAGTACAAAGAACGAAAAACAAAAAAAGAACGAAAAATGACTCGTCTGTTGTTGTCCATGTGGTGGTGAGAATAGCCGGTAGCGGAAATGACATGGGGGATTATGGGAGAGGAAAAGGAGGGGAGGGGGGTTGCGTAGGGGGAGGTGTGTGTGTGTGTGTGTGTGATATGATAGGGTTGTGTGTGTCTAGTTTATTGGGATGGTGTGATATCTTTGTGATGGTTGTGGTAATGGTGGATTGATAATAATGGTAAGGGGGAAAAGGGGGGGGGGGGGGGGAACTGAGGAAAAAAAAGAAGGTTTAGGTGAATAAAATAAATGATTTCGTTGGGTGATGAAAGAGGTAGTGGTAGTTATGCGTGGGTAGTAGTGAAGGTGTGCGGGTAATGTTAGGGAGAGAAGGGGATGGAAGATAAATGGGTGATAAGGTATGATCGGGGGTGGGGTGGAAAAAAAAAGGGGGGGGGGGGAGGAAATGGGGGGAGGGTAATGTTGTTTGGGGGGAGGGAAGGGGGGCAA
>JAFLJL010015904.1:45000-65000 GCA_018398815.1 Conus ventricosus | reverse complement strand
TATGAACCTCCCACCCCCACCCCCACCCCATAGTGGATGATGAGATATGAGCTCCCTTCTCTTGCCCCCATTCCCCCCCCCCCCCCCACACACAAACACATTACCCTCCTCCCCTCCATTCGCCCCCCCTTTTTTTCCACCTCAACCCCCCCCCCCTTCCCCCGACATACCTTATCACCCATTTATCTTCCATCCCCTTCCCTCCCTAACATTACCCACACACCTTCTCAACTACCCACGCATAACTACCACTACCTCTTTCATCACCCAACGAAATCATTTATTTTATTCACCTAAACCTTTTTTTCCCTCAGTCCCCGCCCCCTTTTTTCCCCTTACCATTATTATCCCAGCATTACCACAACCATCACAACGATATCACACCATCCCAATAACTAGACACACAACCCTATCATATCACACACACACACACACACACCTCCCCTACGCAACCCCCCCCCCCCTCCTTTTCTCTCCCATAATCCCCATGTCATTTCCGCCTACCAGCTATTCTCCCCACCACATGGACAACAACAGATGAGTCATTTTTCGTTCTTTTTTTCGTTTTTCGTTCTTTGTTTGTACTGTCCCAAATGTTAAATGTGATTTATTTTTTCGCCTGAAGAAGACCCAAGTGGTTTGAAATGCATCATGTCTTGTCATGTGCTTTGTTTGTCAATGTCATTGGCGGTAAGAAACAAACTCTATTTCTAAATTTTGTTTATAGATATGTTTTTTCAAAGGTTTCGACAGGACTGACAATATTGAAATAGGTCTGTAATTTGATGGGTTAGTTTCATCTCCAGATTTATAGACAGGAACAAGTTTGGCTTGCTTAAGAACATAAGGAAACAGCTTTTGTCAATGCAGAGATTGTAAAAATAAGTTAAAGAGTGTCTGATGATAGGAGCACATGATTTAAGAATCTTACCATCTTAATCATCAAATCCACGTGTGCCTGTCTGCTTGACAGGTGTACGTTGAACATAAACGTCAAACACCGTAATAGGAGGAACGACAGCGTCCGAGGTTATATATTTAGAAAAACAACATTCTTTAAGTAACTCAAGATCATTAAAAGAGTACCTATCATTTGTTATGGTTGAGGAAGATATATTAGAAAAATGGTGATTTAAATCATCAGTTGAAAGTTCTTTAATTGAGGCAGACATTTTATAGAGACTTTCTTTATTGTGAGAATATTAATAGCCTTCCAAATCGATTTAGAATTATTAGAACCTTTCAATACAAGATCTCGGAAGGTTAGTTGGTTGTTTTTTGTTGTTGGTTTTTTTTTTTCGCTGAACGTAACATTGCCGTAACTTTATTTCGTTGTTTTTGAAATCTAAATCTTGAATTTGTTTTGCTTTTAACAGCATGTCTCTTTCTCACATCGCATCCTAGATGACATCAGTCAACGAAGGAGGCTTGGGGGAGTGTTTTACTCTTTCAGTTATAAAGGGAGCATGTTTGTCATAGATGTAAGTAAATGACTTGTGTCAGAATTAAAATACTTCATTAGGATCAGTGAACGGATACATGTTTGAGATAAGATGAATGTGCTAAGTCGAAAAGAAATGCGTCTTTTATCAAAATTAGCAAAAGATCAATAGGTAATAACTTGTGTCCAGGGCTAGGAATGTTTGTGCCTTTCCTGTACCAGGTAAGGCAAACAGGTAAGTGATCACTGCAGCCACAATGTGGAGAACACACCTCAACAATGTTTTGTTGTGTGTTACTATAGACGCGATCAATCAGTGTTTCAGAAAGCGGAGTAATTCTAGTGGCCGTTTCAATTAATTGATGAAGTCCAAAATTCTCAACTGTTTGAATCCATCGATGAGTGGGCTTGAAAAGATCAATGCTAAAATCACCATGAAGGATGATTTAATTGTCATTGAGTGTTACAACTTTTGAGCATATCAATAAATTTGCTGACCCGATCTATATGTTTGGCGGGGTTTCTATAAATGAAACCAGTGAATAATGCCTTGTTTCATTTTGGATTAATTCGACCCATACACATTCTACGTTGTGTTTTTCAAACGATATGATACGTTTATACGTAGCAGACTGACTGATATATAGGATTAAGCCAGTTTGTTTTGGTAGGATGGGATCAAGTCTCACGATGTTGTAACCAGGAATAGATACATCTGCATCAGATATATTCTTTGATAAACGTGATTCAGCACAACAAAATGAAACGGTCGGCCAGAGTTATATGTAATAGAAGACAACTGATCTAATTTGTTGAGAACACGATTAATATTTTTAAAAAACCTACTTGGAGGCCGTCCCTAGAAGGCCATGCATTCACCTTGGGCATTGCGACTGAGTGGTGATCACAACCAAATGATACAGGTTGCAGCTTCAAGGACAAATAGTATTCTGGCTCAGCCAGGCCAAAAGGAAACACGTGCAATATATGCAACTAAGCAGAGAATCCTGACAGGAATGCACGAAAAGGAAGATAGCAATGTAACGCAGACCTAGGTAGCACAGTTGCAAGACACAATTAGACTTACAGACAAAAAGATGAAGAAAAAAAATCCAATGGAAAAAAAAACACACCTCAAGTGAAAATCAAAATATCAAATACAACCCCAGTAATTACCACAAAGCAAGCATAAAGCACGTAAACAGATCAAGAAAATATAGAATGACGCAAAGTATGCTATCAAATATTCTTAAAATATCTACAAAACTAACAACCCACGTGTTTAGGTATACACCGAAATCAAAAATAGCTGCCTTCAAGTTACAGTTGCAAATATAATGCAGTATGTCAAGGAGTACAGCAAATATCCAGCATAAACACACTAATGTTCTCACTCATACATATCCATGCTTATATAACTACATGTAAACACAGACTTATGTGTTCTAACATAAAGGATTAGAAGCCTGAATTAAGCATGATTTTACCTTTGAATGTTCTGCTGCAGATTTAGCATGTGAGAAGTCATCGTGTTTAATAAGTAAAGGTATTGATTAATAATATTTTGATGAGTAACTGTCCATGTATTCAGTACTGTGTTTCATTGTGGGGGTAAAATAGGAAAGCACTGGATTCCCTTTGACAAAATGCGGGAAATGGATTCACCCTCCAGCTTGGGATAAACTGATCTCTAGTGAAGAGGTGGACTGGATAAGAGGGTGGTATGTCAGAGTGCTGAGTACGGGGATTGATCAAGGGAGTATAGCGGTTCATAGACCATAGAGAGGGAGAGAAAGGTCCATGATCAGGACAACGACCGGAGCTGAGTTGTCGCTGAGTGAAGGGAATACTCTCTGTTGGCGCCCTGTACACCGTATCGCTTTACTGAGCAAGGGCTGGACTGAAATTGTGTTGCCAGTGATCATCATTATCAAGGTGGGGGTCATAGGAATTATGGATACTTGGATTGTGTGCGTTGGTATTTCGGGGATCATAGCCACCTGATTCAGCCCGAGCTGTAGGCACACCATAAACAGACTCTGCACTGCTATGATCAGGTCTATAGGCCACCTGACGTTTGCTGGTTTGCATCCTTGGTACGACTGTTCACGTTGCCACCAGGCTGCAGACCACTGGTTACAACATGTTCTGCGTTTTGGAACTTTTTCTGAGGTGGGAAGGTGTCTACGAGCAGTTAATTCAAGTGCGTTTGACGTTGGCGCCAGTTGAACAGTCCCTATAAAGCTAGGATGAATAAAGTCCTGATACATAGCCAGCCTGGGATCACCAGACGTAGCCACAAAAGAATCAGTATTATCAATGAATGTTATACCCCTAGAGCTGCATGCAGTTTTGAGATTACGGTTTTGAAGGAAGGATGGAATTTATTTAAGTCATGTCTGTCCTTGGCTGGTATAATCGAACTAAATGCGATCTTTGCAAAAGGGAAAACCTTACAACATGACTGGATCATTTTCTCCCATTGTTCAGTAGGAACTTGTCCTGAGGGGCAGTCATTGACCCCTACATGTACAAACTAGCATTTCGATTTTGTTGTTTGTGTTATATATATATATATATATATATATATATATATATATATATATATATAATATATATATATATATATATATATATATATGCTAGGAATGGTGCATTGACAAGGATTTCCATTTATGCCTGCAATTGTTTATCATTTCTACTTTAGAGTTCAGAGATGCTAGATGGGGTTTACATAATATCAGCCACTTTTCTGTAGTACACAAGTTGCATTTTTTAGAAATGTTGTTGTATGGTGTTGCTCTTTTTATAATTTTCCATGATATGTTGTAATCTATTTTCTTATCTTTAAGCTTCCAAATATATTTGCTTAGTTCTGTTTGGTTTTTATATTTTTCATTTTTGAAGGACTGTTTATGATTTGCATATGTGGTTTTAAAATGGTTTGCCGTGATCCCTATGTATGTTTCTTTATCACTGTCTGTTGTTACCGTAGCTTGGTACACAATGTTGTTGTAGAGACATTTATTGTTCAGAGGGCACTGGTCTTTTTTTTGTGCAATTACAAGATATCCTTTCATCACCCTCTTTGGTTGTGTTGTTTTTGGTTTTATTGGAAGAATCAATTATATTTTTAAGGTTGGGCATACACGAGTATGATAGCTTGACGGTATTTTTGTTTAATATTTTAGATAGTACATGTTCTTTTGGGAATGATGTTTTAAGGATTCTTAGGAATTCTTTTCCTACGTTAGTTTTTGTTCTTCCATCATATGGAGGGTTATACCATATAATTTTTCTTTTCCTGTTTTTCCTATTGCTGTTCATGTTGCTATCTGGGTTATATTGTAATTTGTAGTTGTAGCCACTTTTTTTCAGCGCCTCTTGGTATTCAGCTGCTGCACTGTTAAATTCTTTCTCATTGCATGACAGTTTAGATAATCTTTTGTTTATACCATTAGGTATGTTTTTTAAGATGGAGGGTGGATGGTTACTATTGATGTCTACATAGACAGGTGTGTCATTAGGTTTTTTATATGGTTTGTATGTATGATCCTTAAGGTCTAATGTTATGTCTAAATAATTTACTGTTTTTTTTTTGTTGGCTTCTACTGTGATTTTTAGGTTATGGCTTTGAAAAATTTTACAAGTTCTTTTTTCTTGTTTTCAATGGTTTTTGGTTTATTGTTTAACGTGGCAAGACCGTCATCTCTGTATAAGCCAACCTGTTTACCAAGTATTTTCTGTATATGAGACAACATGAAAAGTCCAACTAATTCACACGTTTCAGCTCCATCATAAGATCCCATCGTGACATCGAATGTGGAATTTCTGCTGTTTTTTTTTTTTTTAATCCAAGTTTCACTGTTGCTATGGAGAAGAGTTTTCTTAGTGTGGAGAATGATTTCCATCTCAGAATCTGTTATATTTGTATATTTGTTGGCGAATCTTAGTGCTTTAGTGAGTAATTCCTCATCAATGGAAGGGTAGAAGTCCACTATGTCAAAAGTAATGAACACTGTATTTTTCTGTTTGTTCAGTTCTTTAAACCATGGATAACTTCGTAACTATTTTTCCAGAGATTGTATTCAGTGTTTGTTTTTATGTCCTCTATTGCTTTTTCCAGGATCTTTTTACTAATTTTGCCTAATTCAGATTTTGATGGGTTTATCAGTCTACAAGTAGGGCTGTTGAGGAAGTTAGGTTTGTGGTCTTTAAGGGTTATAAAGGCTTCTTTTATTGCTGTTGCTTCTATCCTATCACCTAAATCCATCTGGTGCCCAAGTTCTTTTTCTTTTTGCAGATGTTGTCATATGTGGTCTTATCAGCTTTTTTATAATTTTTCTCAATATTTTTGTTGAGGAGTTGAGAGTACTCATTAGTTTCCATTTTGTAGAAATTGTTTGTCTTGTCAGCCTTTATGAATATTTTTTTGTCATTCTGGATTTGTTTTATGTTATTATTCAATGTTGTTTGGAATTTATTATGTGGTTTTCTGAATTCAATGTTAGCTATTAGTTTTTTCATACTTTCTTCAAAAGGTTTCATTTCCTCTATTATAGGTGGCGATCTCCATGACTTAAAACCATAAGTTTTTATCTTCCTTTTTAGCATCTCGGTTCAAAAAGAAAAACGCTTTCCACCTCATGTTGCGCACAAATGTTTCAGTCTGCTCTATGAGTTTTTTCATATAAAGTTGTGGATTGGAAAAATGTATATTTTTGGTGGACTGCCCAAAGTTAATTCTCTCCATTTTAAATTTAGATTCTGCTAGGCCAAAGTGCTCAACGTGAGGAGCAATCAATAAAATCAAAATGTTTTGTTTTTATATTTTTCTTTATTAAATACCATTTGAAGAAAGTATGAAAAAACTAATAGCTAACATTGAATTCAGAAAACCACATAATAAATTCCAAACAACATTGAATAATAACATAAAACAAATCCAGAATGACAAAAAAATATTCATAAAGGCTGACAAGACAAACAATTTCTACAAAATGGAAACTAATGAGTACTCTCAACTCCTCAACAAAAATATTCAGAAAAATTATAAAAAAAGCTGATAAGACCACATATGACAACATCTGCAAAAAAGAAAAAGAACTTGGGCACCAGATGGATTTAGGTGATAGGATAGAAGCAACAGCAATAAAAGAAGCCTTTATAACCTTAAAGACCACAAACCTAACTTCCTCAACAACCCTACTTGTAGACTGATAAACCCATCAAAATCTGAATTGGGCAAAATTAGTAAAAAGATCCTGGAAAAAGCAATAGAGGACATAAAAACAAACACTGAATACAATCTCTGGAAAAATAGTTATGAAGTTATCCAATGGTTTAAAGAACTGAACAAACAGAAAAATACAGTGTTCATTACTTTTGACATAGTGGACTTCTACCCCTTCCATTGATGAGGAATTACTCACTAAAGCACTAATATTCGCCAACAAATATACAAATATAACAGATTCTGAGATGGAAATCATTCCCACACTAAGAAAACTCTTCTCCATAGCAACAGTGAAACTTGGATAAAAAAAAAACCAGCAGAAATTCCACATTCGATGTCACGATGGGATCTTATGATGGAGCTGAAACGTGTGAATTAGTTGGACTTTTCATGTTGTCTCATATACAGAAAATACTTGGTAAACAGGTTGGCTTATACAGAGATGACGGTCTTGCCACGTTAAACAATAAACCAAAAACCATTGAAAACAAGAAAAAAGAACTTTGTAAAATTTTTCAAAGCCATAACCTAAAATTCACAGTAGAAGCCAACAAAAAAAAACAGTAAATTATTTAAACATAACATTAGACCTTAAGGATCATACATACAAACCATATAAAAAACCTAATGACACACCTGTCTATGTAGACATCAATAGTAACCATCCACCTCCATCTTAAAAACCATACCTAATGGTATAAACAAAAGATTATCTAAACTATCATGCAATGAGAAAGAATTTAACAGTGCAGCAGCTGAATACCAAGAGGCGCTGAAAAAAAGTGGCTACAACTACAAATTACAATATAACCCAGATAGCAACATGAACAGCAATAGGAAAAACAGGAAAAGAAAAATTATATGGTATAACCTCCATATGATGGAAGAACAAAAACTAACGTAGGAAAAGAATTCCTAAGAATCCTTAAAACATCATTCCCAAAAGAACATGTACTATCTAAAATATTCAACAAAAATACCGTCAAGCTATCATACTCGTGTATGCCCAACTTAAAAATATAATTGATTCTTCCAATAAAACCAAAAACAACACAACCAAAGAGGGTGATGAAAGGATATCTTGTAATTGCACAAAAAAAGACCAGTGCCCTCTGAACAATAAATGTCTCTACAACAACATTGTGTACCAAGCTACGGTAACAACAGACAGTGATAAAGAAACATACATAGGGATCACGGCAAACCATTTTAAAACCAGATATGCAAATCATAAACAGTCCTTCAAAAATGAAAAATATAAAACCAAACAGAACTAAGCAAATATATTTGGAAGCTTAAAGATAAGAAAATAGATTACAACATATCATGGAAAATTATAAAAAGAGCAACACCATACAACAACATTTCTAAAAAATGCAACTTGTGTACTACAGAAAAGTGGCTGATATTATGTAAACCCCATCTAGCATCTCTGAACTCTAAAGTAGAAATGATAAACAATTGCAGGCATAAATGGAAATCCTTGTCAATGCACCATTCCTAGCACGTCCACCCCCCCCCCCCCCCCCCCCGCTCCCCCCCCCCCCCCCCCCCCCCCCCCCCCCCCCCCCCCCCCCCCCCCCTGAGCGTGTCCCGAGAAAGATAGAAAAATCTGCAGGCCACGTGCCACACGCGCAGAGCTCAGGCGCCCACACGCCAACCATATAAAACGGTGGCGTGCCCAAATTGTACACCCTGACGAGAGCGCCGGCTCGAAACAAATTTGTTGGTTTTAATTCTTCCATTTTAAAATCCTATTTTAAACTGGTATATATATATATATATATATATATATATATATATATATAGAGAGAGAGAGAGAGAGAGAGAGAGGAGAGAGAGAGAGAGAGAGAGATAGAGAGATAGATAGATAGATAGATAGATAGATAGATAGTTAAAACAAGTTAAAAGAGGAATCTTAAAACTATCTACAAATTTGTTTCAAGCGTGTTGCGCTGTCATCAGGATGGTTTTTGGTTTGTCCACCGCCGATGTTATATAGCGTGTGGGCTCCCGTTTGCTGTTGTTTGCACGTGTGGGTTGGCTGCACGTGTTTTTTGGGGGGCTTTCAGGTTTTTGTTTTGGGTATGTTCACTAACACCGATTTCCATTTATGCCTGCAGTTGTTTACTATTTCTGTTTTGGTGTTTAAAGTTGCTAAGTGTGGTTTGCATGGTATTAACCATTTTTCAGTTAAACATAGGTTGCACCTTTTGAAACATTGCTGTATGGTGATGCTCTTTTTATGATTTTCCCGGATATATTGTAGCTTGTTTTTGCGTCTTTAAGTTTCCAGATATATTTGCTCAGTTCTGTTTTGTTTTTATATTTTTCTTTATTAAATGACTGTTTGTGGTTTGCATATCTGGTTTTGAAGTGGTTTTCAGTGATCCCTATGCATGTTTCTTTTTCATTTTCTGATGTCACAGTAGCCTGGTATACAATGTTGTTGTGAAGACATTTATTGTTTAGTGGGCACTGCTCCTTTCTGGTGCAATTGCAAGATTTCCTTTCTTCACCCTTCTTTGCTGTGTTGATTTTCATTTTGTTGGATGCGTCAATTAGGTTTTTGAGGTTGGGCATACATGAGTACGATAGTTTGACAGTGTTTTTGTTAAATACTTTGGACAGTTTGTGTTCTTTTGGAAATGAAGTTGTTAGGATTTTGAAGAATTCTTTTCCTGTTTGTTTTGAGTTCATATGGGGGCTTGTACCATATGATTTTTCTTTTCCTATTTTTCTTGCTTTTATTTGTGTTGTTGTCTGGGTTGTATTTAATTTGTAATTGTATCCACTTGTTTGTAGTGCCTCCTGGTATTCTACTGCTGCATTGTTGAACACTCTCTCACTGCATGACAGGTTGCTCCCCAAGGGGTTGAGCACTTAAAATTGTTTTAGGCATTTTAAATATACTGATCTATATATATATATATATATATATATATATATATATATATAATATATATATATATATATATATATATATATATATATATATATATATATATTCTGTAACACTATTTATAGCCTGTTAATGTAATCTCTTACCTGCTTCGTGTGAGGAGACCTTTAGCGGACATTCCTCGTTTGGTTTGTTGACTGTGTTGTGCTCAGGTCTGTGTTGAGCTTGTGTTCCTACTCTACCTAGCAAACACCTCCCCTCGCCCATCATGTGACTGGCTGTTAGGATTTAACAGCATGTGTCAGACCGTACTGACTGCGGGGTTCCAGTACCCTTCCTTCTCCTTCCCTTCCAGTTCCTTCCTTCTTCTCTCCTCCCGGGGGCTCCACCCGATGCTTGCGCTGTTGGGGCCGCACACTGGTTGAGGAGCACGTGGACCTGGCTGGACGGTCCTGGCCCTGTCCGAGACTTTCCGCGACAACGCCCTGTCCCACGGGAGCCATTCTCCACCGTCCACGGACCTCCTGCAGTGCACGTGACCGGGTGTGGGTAACTCTGTGCCGTGCCATTTTGGGGGTGCGCGTGTGTCAAGGGTGTCGGCCTTGAAACTCTATTCAGGAACAAACCCGGTTTGGGGGCACCTGAGTCGACCCGGTGCTCTCGAAGGACTTTGGAGAGACAGAGGTGTGGGGGAACCACGTGAAGCATGGAAAGGAATGCGTGTGTTGGGATAGTTGATCGTGATTGTGCATGTTGTGTGTGTTGGAATGCTTGTTTGCGACTATGTGTATGGTGTGTGTGTTGAAAAGCTTATTTGTGATTGTGCATGTTGTGTATGTTGGAATGCTTATTTGTGACTGTGTGTGCTGGTGTGAATAAATGGTGTATTGTATTGTAATCTCTCTTGTGTGGTGTGAAAAAAGCGTTACTTTCTAAATTTAGACCTTTCTTGATGAAATTTGGTATACAGGTGTAGTTTTAAATGCTGAATAATTATATACAACTTACACGAACCGAAACTTAAAATTGACCGTTAAAAATTGTTATTATATAAATTTAGACCATTCTTGATTAAATTCGGTATACAGATGCAGTTTTACACGCTGAACAATGATACACAACTTACACAAACCGAAACTTAAAAATTGACCGTTAAAAACCGTTATTATATAAATTTAGACCGTTCCTGATGAAATTCGGTATACAGATGCAGTTTTACACACTGAACAATGATATACAATTTACACGAACAGAAACTTAAAATTGAGCGTTAAAAACCATTAAGATCCGTTATTTTCTAAATTTAGACCTTTCTTGATGAAATTTGGTATACAGGTGAAGTTTTAAATGCTGAATAATGATGTACAACTTACACGAACCGAAACTTAAAATTGACTGTTAAAAACCGTTATTATATAAATTTAGACCGTTCCTGATGAAATTCGGTATACAGATGCAGTTTTACACGCTGAACAATGATACACAATTTACACGAACAGAAACTTAAAATTGAGCGTTAAAAACCTTTAAGATCCGTTATTTTCTAAATTTAGACCTTTCTTGATGAAATTTGGTATACAAGTGAAGTTTTAAATGCTGAATGATGATATACAACTTACACGAACCGAAACTTAAAATTGACTGTTAAAAACCGTTATTATATAAATGTAGACCGTTCCTGATGAAATTCGGTATACAGATGCAGTTTTACACGCTGAACAATGATATACAATTTACACGAACAGAAACTTAAAATTGAGCGTTAAAAACCGTTATGATCCGTTATTTTCTAAATGTAGGCCTTTCTTGATGAAATTTGGTATACAAGTGTAGTTTTAAATGCTGAACAATGATATACAACTTACACGAACCGAAACTGGAAGATGACCGCCTTCTACAACTTGCCCTGGAGGAAGCCTCCATCTCTCAGATACCCGACTGCTGCGTGACTTCTGTATTATCCTGGTGGCTTGCAACCCCAGTAACCCCGGCAACCTGTGGAACCTCTTCAGAGACCATCTTGCTGAAGATTTCCTCTTCCAAGTCCGAAGAGATGTCTGTTATGAAGCGCAGTACACAGATGCCATCTACAACCAAGCTCTTACTGTGATTCAGCACAAACTCTTCCTTCTTGGAGGCAAGTCTACAGAGGAGTGTGGGATGCCAACAGTCACACAACGACAAACTGTGCCTCGAGAATACTACCGCGAGACCAATTACGACACTACTGCACTCCGGGCAGCAGCTGATGATCAGCTGAAGAAGCTGACAGCTGACCAGAGAGACGTGTACGACAGCTTTATGACCATGGTTGAGCAGAGGCAGGATCCCACAGCAAGCAGCAACATAATGTTCCTTGATGCTCCATGAGGGACAGGAAAGACCATCCTGAATCTTATCCTGAACAGGATCTGCTCCACAGGCAAAATAGTGCTACCCACTGCTTCCAGTGGCATTGCCGCTACTCTTTTGCCGGGTGGGCGGACAGTACATAGCACTTTCAAGGTCCCTCTGGATGCCGACAAGCAAGAAACGCCAACCTGCCCGTCAAGCGTGGGTCAACGTTGGCCAAAGTCATCAAAGAGGCTGCAACCGTCATAATTGATGAAGCTCCCATGACCCACAAAGCTGTCTACGACGCCATGGACTCTACGTTGCAGGACATCACCCAAGTGCACAGGCCAATGGGAGGCATCCCAATGCTGTTCTGTGGGGACTTCTGGCAGATCCTCCCTGTCGTCCTCAATGGCACCAGAGCAAACATTGTGAACGCCTGTCTGAAGAAATGGCGGTGCATGATTGTTAAATATGAGCGCCCACCTGTCTGGAAATCCCCAGACAGCCAGCTTCACCACACTTCTGCTTGACATTGGCAATGGTGCCATTGAGTCATGTTTCCAGATACTATATTGGTCCCACCAGCACTATGCCAGTTTTATGATAGCCAGGAGGATCTGATAGAAGCAGTCTACCCGGATCTTCATGCTCACTGTGCAGACTCAGACTGGTCAGCGGAAAGGGCTACAATCTCCTCTCTGAACGAGACTGTCAACAGGCTAAACAGAAAATTCGTAGCTGACTTCCCTTGAGAGGAAACTCTGTACAGATCTGTTGATAGAATAATGATGAGGGAGTCCTTTATCCACAATGGAAGAAGCAAGCAGAGAAAACAGAATTAAGAGCAAAAGTACGCCTTGCCCTCATGAAGAAGCTGGCAGGAACAACATGGGGCGCAGACAACACAACCCTCAGGAGACTGTACACTGGTAGAGTCAGGCCAGTGCTGGAGTATGGCATGACTGCATGGGGCACTACAGCCAAATCCAATTTTGAACGGATCAGCAAGATTCAGAATCAAGCTGCCCGTATCATCACAGGAGCCATGAAGTCTACACCAATCCAGGAGCTTGAAACCATCACAGAGCTCCAGCCCCTTGAGGATCGCAGAGACGCCAAACTCCTGACCCAGGCTGCCAAGTTCAAGAGGCTGAAAGGCCACCCCATGAAAGACAGACTGTCCCAGCCAACAAAAGGACGGCTGAAGAGAGGGAGCTTCGTACACCAGAGCAGGATCCTAGAACGGCAACATCAAGATATCCTTGACCATGACCCCAAATTGATACCCCGGTGTCTTGCCGTCCCTCCCTGGAGCGAAGGAATCCCTCCCGTCATCCAGTGCAGCATCCCTGATGTTGGCCCAAACGATTCCCAAAGTGGCCCTGAAAGAAAGTCCCTCACCCTGGAACATCTCCATACCCAGTTCCACAAAGAATCCTGGACTCATGTCTACACCGACGGCTCTGCAGCAGATGCCATTCGAAATGGAGGGGCAGGAGTCTATGTCCAATATCCAGGAGGCAGAGAAGAAAAGATCTGCCTCGCTACCGGCCTGTACTCCACAAATTACAGAGCTGAAGCAGAAGCCCTGAAAACAGCAGCAGCCCACATCGAGGTCAGCCCCTACGCCAGCCAAAATGTTGTCTTCCTGACCGACGCCCTGTCCATCCTGCAGGCCCTTCAGTCCAATAGAGACCCAGAGCTCAACGATCTGTCCTCATCTCTCGCCTCCCTCTGCACAAGTCACACAGTCACCCTGCAGTGGATTCCCTCCCACTGCAATGTGCTCGGCAATGAGACTGCTGACTCCTTGGCAAAGGAGGGCACTACAAAGGAGCAGATGGACAGATCTACCAGCTCACCGAATCAGGACCATCATCAAGGCCAAGCTGCAGAACAAGTGGAAGCAACAGCATCCATGCCACAACAGAGCAGACCCATACTACCTGCTGACTCGACGAGAGCAGGCAGTCATCTTCAGGCTCAGGACAGGCTACAACCGCCTGAAACACCCACCTTTTTTCTAAACTCCGCATCGGCAACACAGAGCAGTGCCCCTGCAGAACAGGCAGCCAGACAACGAACATCTGCTGCAGTCCTGCCCGCTCCACCAAGCGCTTCGTGAGAAAACCTGGCCGACCCAGTACCAGTGGCCGGAGCTCTACGGAGGACTGGAGGACCTGCGACGTACTGCCACCTTTGTCGAGGAGATGGGGAATCCATCTAAAGACATGACGAACGAGACAACAACAACAACATCCACAAGAACTCCTGAACTCCATTGAGATTTCTGGACTTCCACTGCATGAACTGTTGCTGAAATCTGGAGTCCCCATGATCATTCTCCACTCACTGGACCCGCCAAAGTGATCAATGGCACCCGATGTGTCTTCACCAGACTGCACAGGAACGTTGTAGAAAGCGAAAATATCATGTGGCCCCCACAAAGGTGAACGGGTGCTGCTCCCCAAAATTCCTCTGGAACCCATGGACTCACCCCTGCCATTCCAGTTCTGATGGCTTCAGTTTCCAGGAAACCAGCTTTCGCTCTGACAATCATCAAGAGCCAGGGTCAGACATTTTCATCCCTTGGGCAGACCTGATCGTTCCGTGTTTTACACATGGAATGTCCTACGTTGCAGCATCACGAACTGGAAACGCAGAAACACTGACTATACTTGCGCCAAACAGGGAGACCAGAAATGTTGTCTACCCAGAGGCCCTCCAATAGACATGATACATCGTGAAAATGCAATCATTTCACAGAGTTGTCATGTTTGAGTTTGATTTAACATCCGTGCCCAAATCAAGGATATGCAGATGGCTGGTCCGTCACATTAGCCGACACCTGCGGGGCCAGGTGGACATCGGGGTGAACCACGTCATTTTAGCTGGAAACATCCACGTTAAAATTTCCAAGACCAAGCCAGGATTCGAAACCACGACCTTTGGATTATGAGTCCAGCGCCTTATCACTAGGTTATGGCGGCCCTACAGAGTTGTCATTTGGAGCACTTCAATCAGGAATTGAGAATGCATCCGGTAAGTTCACAAAGTACAGCATCCCTCTATGGACTGTGCATCGTATTACGAAAAAAATTCGTGAGGGAAAACAGATTGAGAGGAAAGAAGGGAGTAGGCGTCCGAAGAAATTGGTGAAGTAGATAGGAGGAGGCTGGGGCAATTGGTTCAGCATGGGAAAAACGAAACAAACCCAAGCTGAATTTTATTGTATTGTCTTTTAAGTGGTGAGAGAGAGGGGTGGCCAGAAAATCTTTGTACAGATATACCCGAGTGAAGCCGGGTACACCGGCTAGTATATATATGTATTATATATATATATATATAATATATATATATATATATATATATATATATATATATATATATATATATATATATATATATATATATATATCATGGGCAACCGCATTGCCCGGGTATGAACATTCTTTGCGATACTCACGTGATGGCAAAAATGTATTAATTGTTTTGATTACAATCAACCCCCCTCCCTCATCTTCCCACCCTCCCCCCACACAAATACACATTCTGTCTCTGTCTCTGTCTCTGTCTCTGTCTCTCTCTCTCTCTCTCTCTCTTCTCCTCTCTCTCTTTCTCTCTCTCTCTCTCTCTCTCTCTCATACATTCATTGTTTTCACACACGCAATGCCCCAAACCCACGGATCAAGATGGATTGACCAAATTTGTTTTTATGAAGATGCACTCGGATATGAGAATGCATCCGTGTCATCCTCCAAAGGAGGATTTCAATCAGCTTGGTATGAATATGTAGGTATGAAAGTGCATGCCTCAAGCCATTGCACGTGAATGTGACCACATTTGAATGCCAGGCATCTTTAATGTATATCATTGTTTAGTGTTTAAAACTGCACATATATATAGGATTTCTTCAAGAAATACTCTAAATCTATAAATACTGTTTTTAATGGTCAATTTTAAATTTCGGTTCGTAAAAGTTGTATATCATTTTTCGGCGTGTACAACTACACATGTATACCGATTTTATCAAGCAGCTCCTACATTTTGAAAAGAACGGTTTTTAACGGTCACATTTAATCGTCGTAATGAGTATCTAATGACCCTGTGTTACCCGCTGGATGTTCCTGTAGGCTTATGTCAAGTTTTTTGGCGATTCGATGACTCTCGGGCGCCAACCTCAGAAATCGGGTTTTCAAGAGTTTTTTTTAATAGGGTTTGGTGTTTTTGACGGGTTTTTTACTGTTATAAACAACGTTTTTTAACTGCCAGACAAAGTTCTAATTTTCGAGAAATAGCCTGTACCTGTGGCAATGTCACAACGCTATTTGATGAAAAGCAGAGGAAAAAGATGTCTTTGAAACCGTTATAAACAGTCTTCTAACGGTATTTAATGGAATTATTTTAAAGATTAGCCCAACAACCGTCCACAACAGACGTACCTCAAATTTCATTACAATCTTGAGCCGTTTTTGAGTCTGTAGCTTACACACACACACAACACCACACACACACACACTACACACACACACATCACACACACACACACACACACACACACACACACACACACACACACACACACAGAATTTGCCATTTATACATTATATAATGCATACTTATATAGGGCCTATTCTCGCTAGAAACCAAGCTCAACCGCTTTACAATCCACACTCTTTACTCAACGGCTGCCTACCTGGTAGTGCCGACTGAAGAGCTGCCAGCCTGACGCTTCATTCAGTCGTTTCCCGTGTCATCTAGTCCATATTGTTCAATATCGCTCACTCATTTCCTTATTCCTTCCTTCTTTGCATTTCTCACGCAAGGTTCATGCTTAATTATGTAACATGCCATCCATACACGCCGAACCTGCCTTCTCTTCCAAAAGTTGGTGATGGATTTTTATGTTGTGCAAGTTTATGCTGCGTTCACACACAGAACCTCGGCTTATAGTTTCATTCGAAGGCTTGTATGGGAAATGGAGTGTAGAATCAATGTTAACACCAAGGAAAAATCCCCCGTTACCAAAACGTGCCTGGCGGTGATTCGAACCCGCAGCCTCATGATCACCAAGATTACGAATCCGGCGCTCTACCAACTGGGCTATTCCGGTCTATTGTGTGAAAGCCAGCGCTTCAAATCCGGGATGCCCATGCTAGGAATACATACTTTGGAAAGGTTGCAGGAGCGACGAGCTAGTCTTTTTGGCTCCACGTGTTTGATAATAGTCACCAATCAGCAGTGCCGTCGCTCGGTCATTCACAGACACAGTACTTAGCACTTCAGAGGGAGAACGTGTTTGACTGGTATCATGAGAGCTGGCAGAAGATTTCCTGTTGTGTCTAATATTTTCAGTGGGTCCATGATTATTACTAGCTGTACTCTGCTCGCACAAGGCCACGTCCCTGTGAACCTATTTCGGATAGGAATTGAGCAGTTGATAGGTTAATAGGCAGGTCCTCTCAAGCGAACTTATCCTCACAGCTGACAGACTGCATACGCGATTCCTTCAGATCAGAGGGCAGAGGATCAGCCTCAGGGGCTTCCATGGGTCTGCTACCTGCAGGCTGGGCGCTGATGGTCGCGGATCTCAAAGCGGAACTTGATGACAGACTGGTCACATCAAGGGCTGTGTCACAGCTCTGAACTTTTGGACCTGACTCTGACAGTTCTGTGTTTTCCTGAGTAATACCAGAACCTGATGGAGATGGTTGATGTTCATTTTCAGTGGTCGGCGAGTCTGACTGTTCACATTCCGATGGTCTGATCACTTCAGCTGCATTTTGCGCCAAAGCTGGTTCGTCACTCTGAAACTGTGTGCCGGTATTGGCTACAGTAGGCCTTGCTTTCAAGTATTTCAACACACATCGTAGATTTCCAAACTGAGATCGGAGAGACTGGTCGTCACACTTCAGAGATTCGACAGATGATGTCATCTGAGATACTTTTACTTCCAGATCTTCAATTCTGGAAGACAAAAGGCTTCTTCTTCTTCTGCGTTCCCTGGTCATGCTGGTCAGATAGAAAGTCTGGTAGCTTGGGCAAAGTCAGCGGCCCGTCGGAGTGATTCCGCCGTTCCCCACAGCTTTTCTTGGATTTTCACTGCACTTGTTGGGCATGCTCAAGGTGGTGAATGTCATCCTTCTCTACCTCCACCTGTAGTCTTTCTGTCCATGCTGTCTTGAAATGGCTGCGGATGATGGTCTTCACTTCTCTGTAGGATACAACATGGACTATTTTGGCCTTGTTGGCTGCCCGCCTTGGAGAGTCTGTCCGCCTTTTCATTTCCTGCAATACCACAGTGGGACGGAATCTACTGCAGGACTGGTGTTGTTTTCCTGCTCAAGGTGTGCAGTTTCTGTATGATTTCCTGTAGGATCTGCAGACAAAAGGCTGATTTTTGTGTTTATGGCAATTTTTAGTTCATTTTTAATCACAATTTTTGTATCTTCAATGATTGACATAAGCGAGTCCATGTTTTGCTGTGATGTTATTGAATCGTCAACAGTTTCTTTTAACTCAATGTATTTCAGTTTATATGTCTTTAGGTAGATCAGAGAAACTTTGAGGTGTTTATGGGAGGCACAAAGGGTTAGTCTACAGACCTTTTTGTTTGTTTCTCATTACGGGAGTGGCGACAACTGACGTAAGTTTGTGCTCAGTTGGGGATAGAGATGCTTCTGTTGTGGAGGAGTCGGGTGATGCAGAACAACTGTAGAGTGAACACAGGATGGAATGTCTCTGCTTTCATTTGCTGTACTAGACACTGACGTGGCTTGAATAGGATCCTGAGGGCGTGGTTCACATTCCTCATCTGTTCCTGCTGACACAGCGTGTGGGTCTAGGGTGTTGTCATGGATAAAGGGCCTAGAGGGCTGATGAAGGAAAGTGGTACCTGTAGTAATGCTGAGGTGAAATTGCTGATGTTTCCGTCAGTGAGGAACGTTGACACTGATTTTTTTGTTTTTGTTCCTCACACTCCCTCCAGGTCCCAGTGGTATCAATCTCTACCCTGATAGAGAAGATAGCCGGACTTCTGCGTCGTTTAGAAATTGAGGGCGACGGTTATTCTCTTCGATGGTTCCAGTACAGGTGTATGGTCGTTTTCACCAGCTCAGTGGGAGGTCCGCAATCCATTGCAATGCTGAGAATGGCAGTATTTTGTCATTTTCATCATAGTCTGTCACCTGTACTTCAACAGCACAGTCTGGGATGGAAGAGTAGCGGATCAGAAGTGCTTTCAGCCATGCTATTAATTAGCCTTCTTCACACCAAAAACGTTTCTGAAGCTTGTCGGCAGCGTGTATCAATTGCCTGTCAGTCAATAATTGATTCGTTTCCTGCACCTGTGGCTGATCATTCAGCTGTTGGTCAGTCATTGTGGAATAACTTCAAAAAGCTGAGTCATTCTACATATTCTCACGTGCGTCAGCAGTGCCGTACTCAGGTCATTCAAGCACCCTCGGTCATCATTCAGGTGAAAACGCCATCGAACTTTCCAATTGTAGTGAACGCACGTGCAATCATGTTTTTTTTTCTTCATCAAATGTGATATCCTTTTTTTTTAATTTTGTAATTAACACAGTGCACTTTTTATCGATGAAATATAATAATGTCACTGGACTTACTGGTCACCGATACACCTTCTTGCAAAGAATCACACCAATCCACAACCTATAAACCGCCGAAATCTTCACATTTCCAGAGAGCTCTAAAAGTGTGACCAACCTTGTCACAGCCAGGCAAGACGAAGAGAGAGAGAGAGAGAGAGAAGAGAGAGAGAGAGAGAGAGAGAGAGAGAGAGAGAGAGAGAGAGAGAGAGAGAGAGAGACAGAGAGACAGAGAGACAGAGAGACATGGGTGAGGAGAGGAAGATTGAAAGAGATGGAGAAAGCAGAGGTGAATAGGTCAAATGCTAAAAGGTTTTTCTACCTATTGAATTAGCACAGACTGAATAAGATTATGGACAAAGAAAATCAGAAGCACTTACATGAATGGTAACGATATGGTAGGGTCGCATCAATCCAATCTTGACTTCATTACGTTGAGTCCTCCACAGAACACTGAGGATTTCTGAGATGTCA
>JAFLJL010015904.1:32500-40000 GCA_018398815.1 Conus ventricosus | reverse complement strand
TTGCAAAATCAACATTTTATAAGCTTGTCTGCATAATCTAGTTTCTTCTAAATTGACTAACTTTAGCCAATATTTAACAGATCTGACACAGGTTACAATATGTAATGGATAGTGCCCAGTCTCACCGAATATCATTTTGTTAGACGCATGCAATGGTACATGCAAAATGCGCTTTAACGCATAGGTGTGTACCTTTTCCATATAAACATTATCTAGCAAACCCCAGATCTCTGATGAATATGTTAAAATAGGTTGTGTTTGCGTATCAAATAATTTCCAGAAGAGACAGAAAACAGACGAGTTCAATTTTTTCATTGTTTTCAATATTTCAATAACACTCTCTTTCCCTTCTTATATGTTTCTAACCAGCATCTCTTTAAACTTAATTTTGTTGTAAAGAACATGCCAAGATATTTGTAACTATTTGTTACTTGCACTTCCGTAGATCCAAAAACCCATTGTTCATGTTGAGCTACATATCCCCGTTTCTAAACACCATGATGTTAGTTTTACTTAAGTTAACTGTTAATTGTAGTTTGTCTGATTCTCTTTTTAAAGCATTTAATTGGTTTTGTAGACCCATAGGCGCATCAGAAAGAAGAATAATTACCATCTGCAAAAAGCATAAAAAAATAATTCTATAGGCCCTGATACATGTCTCCCACTTTTTGATATTTCTATAGCAAGCTCGTTTATGAAAAAAGAAAAAAGTATAGGGCTGAGTAAACTGCCTCGTTTCACCCCATGCGGGCAATCGAAATAATCCGAGAAAAACACCTTTGTCACGGACACACGCACGGACTGAATCATACATTCCTCGAAGGACTGCATACAACTTTCCATTTACACCATTCTTTCTCAAAATATTCCACAAAATGTTCTGTTTACACAGTCGAAAGCCTTTTGAAAATATACGAAGGCGACATACAATTTAAATTTTCTTAATAGGTATTTTTGGACAATGGCATACAAGGTAAATATATGGTCAGTAGTGCTGTAGCCAGATCTGAAGCCAGCTTGTTCTTCTATTATTTTATTTTCTGTATCAGCCATGCGTTAATCTTTTATTCATAATATGCGTGTACATTTTACTTAATATACTAGTCAAAGCAATGCCACGATAATTATCAGGGTTATTAGAATTACCTTTTTATGAAGGCGAGTTATTATGGATTTAGACCACAGATCAGGGAAGATTCCTTTTTCGAACAATCCCAATCAAACCAATCATCCACTTTTTTTATTTCTTTGTCCCACAACTCTCACCATACATGCAGCAGCACTACATTAAAGCATTTGTAAATAACTCAATACACATGTTTATATCTGTAGTAATATAAAGTAAAGCTCTTTCTAGACATTGTTTAAAATCTTCTGAGTGTCAATTCTTCCTTGTAAATTTCCTCATTGTCATCTGACCGCACAAAGCGTTCTTCCCGCACACCTGTGATTATTTTTTCTGTCTTGTTTACACTACTGGTTTTCCATTTCAGTTCTAAAGGCAAATGCCAAGAAAACAAGCTATCACCAACAATCACTCTGCAATATTACATAGTAAATCCTGAAAAGCAATAAATAGTCAACAACACTACTACCATTACGGGAAACAAATGTGAACTCTCCGTTTGAATCATCTATACATGTTCCATTCAAAATCCCAAGATCAACACAAAAACATATGTCTAATAAGGATTTTCCAAACTTATTTACACGTATATCTTTAGAACGACGTTTAAAGTCATGTTTGATATCACTTTTTTTTTTTTAATCAGCCACAATCTTTTAATGGTCATGACTTGGCAATAATGTCTCAGCCACACACGGCCACAGTCCACCCATAACCCATGACGTCTTGTGGAACCTAAACGGGCTGAATTGAAGCGCACTTACGAAGAGAGCACGGGGGGGGGGGGGGGGGGGGGTGTGAGGGGGGGGTGTCTTTTCCTCTCTCCAGTTGGCTGCTCGGTTTAAGCGCAATCGACACAGAGTTCCGTTGCATTTGTCCCCAGAGGCACACCGCTGCGGCGTCCCGGAGGAGTAGGCCGCATGATGGCCATTGACCGCCACGTTGCCCATTGGTTCGTAGTCGCACACGACGAAAGCGGCGTGGTGAGAGATGGTGTGGCCCGCATGCTTTAACACGTCACAGTGCGCTATGGCGCAGCCCACCTTCTTGGTTCTGGACGCCACCACCTGAACCCACACACATACAGGTAGATTAAGCTGATGCTGGTGCGCAACCTCAACATACAAGCCTCAGGCAGGTTCAACTGCTGATATTGTACGACCTAGGCGTACAGTCTTCAAGCAGGTTTAGCTACTGGTATTACACGACCTAGGCGTACAGTCTTCAAGCAGGTTTAGCTGCTGGTATTCCACAACCAAGGCGAACAGTCTTCACGTAGATTAAAGCATTCATCGTACTCAACCTGCGCTTGTTGTCATCGGGCAGATTTAGCTGTCGACATAGCATAATCAGTGTTTACAGTTATCAGGTAGATTAAGGTGTCAATCGTGCACAACCTGCACTTACAAATCCTCGAGCAGATTTAGCTGCTCATACTACACAACCTGGGTTTACAATCATCAGATAGATTAAGTTGCTAACAGTGCACGATCGAAGCTTCGAATTATCGATTAGGTTAAGCAGGTGATGGTGCACAACTTGGGCTTTTTGAACACATTTTGTTATGGGCTAAACATTGTATATACAGATGTAGAATAAACAAACAAAACCTACTGTCAAACACTTTTTGAGAGAGCTTAATAATATATATTGGGTTGAAAAATATATGCATTATTCAGAAATGAAATACATGGAATCTAATAGAAATGTTATCCCTATGAAAAAACTAATGGTTATGTTTAATGGAATGAGTTGGACGAGCAGGGAAACAGAAAAAGAACGAGCAAAAAGTGGTCAGGGGTATTTTTTTCTTTTTTTTTGTAGGTACTCAAGGTCTGACCAGACCAGATTTTTTCCCCACCACCACCCCGCCTTTACTTTTTACTTTTTCTTTTTTTTTTCTTTTCTTTTGTCTTCTTTTTTCATATTTTTTTTGTTTCCATTCTTTTAAAGGCGGTCCTTTTTTCCCCCTTTCTTTCTTGACTCACGCTCACCATGCAAAATCTGTGTGTACATTACTGATGGACAATTGTTTGATAGTTTTAGGGTGTAGGAGAATGATACAAAATGCCTGGGTTTGTTTATGAACTGATGTGTGGTGTACTGACACTTTCATTCTGCTGTGATAACTTCTTTCTAATAAATCGATACAATCAAATCAACATAAGGGTAACAAAGTATTCATAGAATTAAGAGCAAAAAAAAAAATTGTGCGTGCGCGCACTCACGCGGGTTCATACATGTGTATGTGCATGTGTGTGTGTGTTTGTGTGCGTGTGTGTGTGTGTGTGCGCGCACGTGCGTGTGTGCGCGCACGTGCATATGTGTGAACTTGCGTGAGTGTGTATACTTGTGGGTGTGGGTGTACATTTTCTTCTTTTTTTTTTAATTCTAAGTTATGTGAATCATGTCATTTATAATAGCATCATTATCTTAGAGTCACTGGCCATTGTCATTATTTAACATATTTCAATAAGATTATAAGAACGGTATATACTTTTTTCTCTGTTGCAAGTGTTGTTCAAATATGACTTGTAAAGCAGGCAAACGCTTTTGTTTTTCGAGCTATACTAATGCACATTTTAGCTATTAAAAGAATATGATTAACTGCTGCTCTTTCGATCTTATTGATTTTTTTTATTTTGCACACCAAACATTACATCAGCCAACGACAGTTTTAGCGTTTTTCCAACCATAGTTGGTATGAACCTTTCTATTTCTTCCTACAGTCTATACACAGGTGGGCGATAATAAAAGAAATGTTCCATAAAGTCAATGTCATTGACACAGTTATCGCATTTATTGGTTTCTGTTAATTTCATTTTCTGAAGAAGAATATTTGTGGGATAGATGTGATTTATTTTCCACTGCAGCTCGTATAGTCTGGTTTCCTTTGTGGATTCTCTTGGAATCAACCATACGTTTTTATCTAATTGAACACCAAGGTTTCTGCGCCAGAAGGCATTAGCATGAGGTAAGGTTTTCGTGGTATTATTTCTTTCCAATTTTTATGTATCTCTTTGGGTTTTACATTAAACGAACTTGCTTCACAAGAAACTGGCTCCTGAGCATCTAGAGAGATCCTGTTTGTTCGTATCCATTCCAGCCATACTGCTGGGATGGCGTTGCACACGGCGTTATATTCAAATAATGTGTCTGCACTTCTATACCCTAGTAGTGTTTCCGCCTCTTCTAAACGCAGCATTCTACGTTCGTTGAAATGAATAAGATTTCTCACATGTTGTATTCCTTTTCTTTCCACTTGTGGAAGAACAGCACCTTTCCTTTATACTTAATTAAATCATTACAGAATAATAAGTGATCACACACATTGGATGGTTTTATTTCTTCGATTATTTTCTCTCTCTTAATATTTAGATATGTAATAATCACTGCTTTCCAGAATTCATTTTCCAAATGGTCTATACAATGTACATGTTTTGATCTACAGTTAATCATAAATATACTATCGTTGTTTAGTATTTATTCAAGTGCCATTTTGGTATGATGCTCCAGGTCTGTTCTGCTGAGGAAAATAGTTTTCCAGCCCATTGTAAATAGAAACACTTTTGGAGATCAATAATGTTAACCATGTTCAACCACCTGTTCCATACTCTGATTCCATCACTTTTCTTTTCACTTTTTCGAAAGCCTTCCGATTGCTATATTTTCGTTGCCAAACGAATTTGTACAACATCATATTAATTTCTTTTAAAACATTTTCTGGAATACCAATTCATTGCATAACATATATCAGTTGACTGATTAAAATGTTTTGATTACCAGAACTTTACCATGAATACTAAGATCTCTTTTACTCCAGTCCCGTATCATTCTTTGAATGTTTGCAACTTTCTGCTTCCAATTTTCTTCGATATTTTAGCCATCTGAATCTCTTTGAAATACACCCTAAGATTTTAATTCTATCCACCATTGAAAAGGGAATATTGTGTTCGTTTAGCTGTCTGCCATTCTTAATATTTTAGTTTCATTGATGTTCAGTTTCAGACCGGAGAAGTTTTCAAACGTTTTCAAGATATTGTAAGACTTAATCAGATCTCCATTTTAAGAAATAATGTGGTATCATCGGCCATTTGTTTTATTTTGATACATTTATTTTTTGATTGGTTTATGACTGGCGCTTCGATGCCAGACATTTCACTATTCCTGATTTTATTGCTAATAGTTCTAAGGCCAAGACGAATGCCAGAGGAGAGAAAGGACAGCCTTGTCTAATGCCGCAGTTTACATCAAACGGCGCAGACAACCATCCACCATAATTAATGCAACTTTGGGTATTGTTAGTCAACACACGTATCCATCTTTGAAAATCAACACCGAACCAAACATGTCAAACGAGTGTAAAAAATATGTTTAGAAATGGAATCAAAAGCCTTGTAGTAGTCTAATGCTAGTAAGTAACCTGTTTTTCCTGTTTTATTTAGATAATTTATTACATCATCTATAGTCCTTATAACAGTTGTAATATTTATACCTTTAATATATCCCACTTGGTCTTCATCAATTATTCCACAAATAACTTTTCCTAATCTTTCTGCCATAACTGTAGCCAAAACTTTATAGTCTGAGTTTGTTAAAGTGATAGGTCTCCAATTGTTAAGTTTGTCAAATTCTTTACCTTTGTGAACGAGAGTTATGATGCCTTGCCTTTGTGTGAATGAGAGTTCTGCTTTTTGAAATGACTCATTGAATGAACTAGTGATCATGCAGCCTATTTTGTTCCAAAAAAATTCAAGAATTCTGTCGTTAAGCCATCACTGCCTGGGCTGATCCATTTTTCATATTCCTTAGCGCGGCAGTGGTTTCTTCTAAAGTGATCATGCCTTCACATAAATCAGCATCATCTTTGCGGGTTTTTTTTCAAATTTTCGTCTTTCAAGAACGAGTTGGCAGCATCTTTAACATCCGCAGTATTTGTCTTTTGATTGTACAAATATTTGTAGAATGCCACTTGTTCCTGCAATATGTCTTTTTGATCAGTTATAATTTTCTCCTGACTCCTTACACTGTGTAGTAATCATATTTTTCTTACTGTGCTTTCTCTAAATTGCAAAACTATTTACTGTTTTTCTCCCCTTCTTCAATCCATTTGATTTCAGCTCTGATCTGAGCACCCTAGTTTTCTCCATTTGTAGAGGTTTTATTTTCTGTTTTACTATTAGAGTGTAATTGTTTGTTTTGAGAATCGGTTATTAGTTTTCCCTCCAAGTCCTTTAACTGCATTTGCAGTTGTTAACGATTCGTTTCGTTTTTGACACGCTAACGATTTACCAAATTCGGTGCAAAAGTTTCTGATTTCCACTTTACATAGCTCCCATTTTTCAACACAGCTTACCTCTGCGTTTTCCTTAACAAAGTCATCTAAGACTGTGTTCAATGTTTCAACAAATGATTTGTTCTTTAAATGAGTGGTTTTTCAATTTTGCACGAAATCACGAGACAATACAAACTTGAAAATCAACACACACCAAATGTTATCTTGCCATTTTCTATTTGTTTAACAGATTTAGAGGTTTGCACATGTGTAATATCCGACCTTAAGTACCAATCTTGTGGGAAACTTAAAAAAAAGAAAAGACATTATTTTGTTCTTTTGAGTCAGTCGTGTTACCAATGCTAAGACTTTTTTTTTCTACAAATTGAAATCACTGGCTCAAGTTATCTCACTGTCTGTATGCCCAACACATGTCGGGTTTAACATGTAAAATCACATTTTATTTTTGGTGGGAAATTATAAAGACAAATAACAGAAAATCTGCACTTTTTGAGAAAAGTGAATAGTTTTAGTCCTATAAGATGCCGAAAAGTTGGAAACAAATGGTCAAATGATTGTGTTACATTTTTCTGTGTTTGAATGAAACCTGAGTAGTGGAAGCCAAAAACAAAGTTGGTGATTTATTTTATATTTGATGATAGATTTTGCCCTTTTAAAGTGCCAGTGACACCACTGAAAACTGGTAACACGACTGATCCACACAGAATGGACACGATAACATGACTGATGATTATACAGTCAGTAGTGTTACTACTTTACAACAGAAATGCTGACATGTGAGCCAATGTTTCCTATGTGTTTTCTGACGTGAAATTAAACACAGTGCGAATAGGATGTAAGACTGGACACATTTTACATAAATTTTGAGTTGAACTGGTGGAACTTCTGAGAAACCCGGTAACACGACTGACAATTGGTAACACGCCTGATATTATAGGCAGCAATATTTTCCTTTGATGACTTGACTTCCGCTCGTCGAGCTGAGCAGACGTGTTTTTTGTTCCGTCTCGCTTGCTCGCCCGGTCACCAGGTCGCAATGGAGTTTACAACTGAACTTGTTTGACCAGCGAGTGAGGGG
>JAFLJL010015904.1:0-27500 GCA_018398815.1 Conus ventricosus | reverse complement strand
TTATCTGAGATGTAAAAAATACTCTGTGTACTGTTTACAAGATACTCATTTTGAAAAAAAAATGGAAAAGTATATCTTATCTGAATGGGGCTACAAGGCGTTTTTTTCGAGTTACTCTTCAAATGCGAGAGGAGTCGAGAGAATGTAATTATCTTCGTTCAAGACCACCCATGTTATTTTGCACGGAAACCCCCTTTTTCACATACAAATCACGTCCATCTCATGTCAGTTTTGGCCAAATTTAACACCATTTAACAAACAAAATTAACATGCCAAAACTGCCAAATATTGACGTAATTAGCACATTGAAACGGGGGTTTCCGTGTAGAATAATATGGGTGATCGTGAACGAAGATATTTACATTCTCACCAGAGACATAAAAATTAAGGGTTTATAGTGCGTTCTTCTACTTCTAACACTATTAATAAATTAGAACAAACAACTAGTCTTCCATCTTGATTAGTTATTTTTATATTTAATGAATTTATAAGGAAGGTACAAATCAATACACTACAACCCGCTGTCGGGAGAGATTGGGAAAACCCAGACTTGAAAATAGGCCTTAGCTACCAAAACGATCAATAGTGGTGCTTGTTACTGCGCGTGTGTATGTTGTGTGCTCACACAATATGCACCTCCTATCACCCGCGGCACATCATGCAAGCTGGTTTGCCGCTTGCATGGCAACTACAGCACCGCTCAGCTATTGATAACGTCATGATCGATTCTGGCAGCAGCAGCGGCAACAGCAACAGCGGCAACTTACGGTGTTCAGATACGTCTAGCCTATTTATAACAAGTAGATTATTCTAGAACATTCGATGTATGACACATAGCACAATCAGCCAAAACAGTTCTAGACATGTCTCCCGCGTGTAAACCTCCTATCAAATCAAGTGCTGAGCTTAAATCACGTGACATTTTGTTGTTAGCAACCGGGCAGCCCTGTCCTGTCATTTCTCTTGGCGGTGTTGAGCAGTGAAGACGTGTGATAAAAGAGATTGACTTTAAAACTTTGTTTCTGCTGATTGATATGTCTCGAGATAGTATTTCTCCAGATTTATTTCTTTCTTCTTCAGAGTTAACTCAGGAAATTTTTGAATCACAAGTACCACACCAAAATCTAAAAGATTTCTCTGAACAGCCAACTAGTTTAATTTTGCCAGAAGATCATAGAATGGAACCAACAACAGCGTCTACTTCAAACGCAGAAATGAACTGGAACGTGGATCAAGCAAACATAATTCAAGAACACATTAATTATTACCAATTATGTCTCAATACTTTGACTGGAATGAAAGATAAAGGACCAGACCCTAAAAAGAAACTCCCCAAACTCCCTTCAAAACCAAAACGAAGACTGGCTGAAGTATATCACTCAACAAAGAAGGCTAAAACAACTATGACTCCAAATGAACTCCACGAGTATTTGAAGTAAAAAATTGTTGATGTTCAGATGAAAGTTAGGAAGGAAGTGTTTTTTTTAACCTGACTGATGTCACATCAACAGCAACTGCCATTGAAAAGTTAGTTGAGGGATATAAACAGATGCAAAGACAGGAGGCAACTTCAATGGCGTTCAATCTGCAATATGGAGGTGTTCTGGAAACTACTTTTAAGTTTTTTGAAGCAGAACAAGGGAAAGGAATGCACAATGAAACGTGGAATGAGTGGTTGAAAACAAAGATTGGAATTTGTCCTTCCTACGCACGGAGACTGAGAGAGATATCTCGTTTGTTATTTCCATACATTTCAAAATTCAGCACTGTTGGACTGTCTTTTTATGAAGTCTTTAACATGAAAAAAGAGCTCAAAACCATGTTTGAAAGCAGTGAGGAGATCAGACGCTATTGGGTTGAGAAGACACTGTCAATTGTTCCCGACTGTGAACAGCAACAATCTCAGTAAAAATGGTGGAACTGATCAAGCATACCAGTCAGTTCACTCACCACCACACGCAGTGGCTGCCGCGGTCTGAGGAGACACCGGCTATGGTTGAGGGGAAGAGGTTGAGCACTGAAATAGGTCGCGCTACAGGCTGTAGCGCCGAAATAGGTCAACTAGTATTGACATTAATTTTTTGTTCTACTCTGCTAAACGTCCTGCTTCAACTTTTTGGCTGCCTTTTCAGACGACCTGCCCCATTACAATGAAAATGGCTTTTGTATATAATGAAAATGACTTTTGTATATAATGAAAATGACTTTTTTGTTGTTGTGGCTTCAATGTATTGCTCCTGCTTCATCGTTTTGCTTCGTCGTTTTGCTTCACCTGCTTTAAGGCTGCCTATTCAGGCGGCCGCCGAAGGAACTTTGAAAATGATCCTGTGATTCATTCAGGACTTTGGTAAGTGCTTTTGGCGGCTGTCTCGAATTTACGTCGTTCAAGTGTGAACCACAAAAAGCCCCTTTCACTTTTCCCCACAAGCACCGCCCTGTCTATTGTGTGAATGATTCCCGTGTGTGTGTGCCTGTGTGTGTGTGTGTGTGTGTGTGTGATCCAGATCATGCCTATAGCACAAAAACAAGAGAAACTAAATATTTTTTTAATTTATAATTTTATTTGTGTTTAAAAAATGAAGGCCGAAGTAGCTACAGAGCTTATTAATATACTTTACGAGTTGGATTGGGAGAGAGAAGCCGATAAAGATCAGTTAAAGAACAGGTTTGAAGAATTAATTACTGATCTCTTTAATCACATAGACATGCGAGAAAGTGTATTGGAAGCCATCAGTAAAATACCAGATTCTTGGCCCCAACCAGTTGTAAAGTTGTTTGCTATTTTAGTTGATAATATAGCTCCTGAAGATGTTAATCTGACTGTTTCTACTACCCCTCAAGGAGTAGCTATTCGCTTTAATGAAGATCATGTTTTACGATTAGAAAAGACTATGAATAACAGCTGAATTTACAATTATTTTTTTTTATTTATTATATATTAAAAAATGGCTGCCGAACTCAGTGAATCTGATTTAAAGAATTGTAATGAACTATTTGACGAAACAATGAAAGTGTTAAACATTGATTTTAGTGAATTTGGGTTTGAGAATGATGTAAACAATATAATAAAAGATTATAGTGAACTATTTAATGAAGCAATCAAAGTGATGAACATTGACTGTAGTGATTCAGAAAAAGCTAAAATATTGGCGGGTGTTATTGTAAGGTTAACGTGTCTTGAAGTGTTGCAACGCTTGGGCGAAGAATAAAAGCGTTGTTTTACTTACTTTTATATACATTTATTTTTTTTTAATTTACGAAAATATTGTGGCTCTAAAAATGACAGCCACAAGTAAATTCGAGGACGGAAAACTATATACGATGGAAGAAATACTTAGCAGCGACAAACAATTAAGCAATACGTTTAGTGAAGTAGACATGAATATTATTAAACCCACAAATGTTCATGAAAGCGTAGCACATGCTATCTCCAAAATCCCAGAGTCTCTTCAGATGGAGCCGCCAGTAAAAGTGCTGTTGGCCGTTCTGATTGATTGTATAACGCCTGATGATAGTAACATGCCAGTTTGGGTTTCAACAAGGCAGAAAGAAGTTATCAGCTATCACGACTTTAACTCTAACTGGGCTGACTACATGCTTACACAGTTTAACCATGCAAGTGAGGAGGCAAAGTTAAGGGGTTCTGGCTGGTCTGAAGGGACAGTCCTTGAAATCAAATTAAGACAAACAAAGTTCTATCCTATAGTTGGCAATTCTTACCTTCCTCTTCCAAAAGAGTTAGAGTTAAAACGAGCAGTTTTAAACATACATAAATCTGACAACATGTGTTTTATGTGGTGTGTTTTAGCGCATCTACATCCTGTTAAAAATCATGCAAACAGAGTCTCCAATTATGAACAATATAAGCAAGAACTGAACTTTGATAACATAACCTTTCCAGTAAGTATAGAAAGTATATCTCAGTTTGAAGAGCAAAAACAAACCAATTACTGTAAACGTATACACATGGTCTGTAGAAGCTGATCTAGTGCCTCTAAGGGCTTCTCCCAACGCCCCTACTTTAGGCGAATCGCTTGACAAACATGTAGACTTGTTTCCTGTTTGCAGATAGTACAAAGAGCCATTATGTATTAATCAGAACAATAAGCAGACTTATGGCCTATACGTCAAAGGATCATGGTAAGCAAGGGCTTTGTAGAAGGTGCCTGGTTAGAATCCCTACTATAGAAGCAGCTGCCAGTCATAAGAAACATTGTAAAAGTTTTGTAGACTGTGAAACCAAACTCCTTACACCTAAACCGGGGTCTAAAGTTAGTTTTAAGAATATACACAAAATGCAGATGAGCCCATATGTGGTTTTTTGCTGACTTTGAATCGCTCTTACCGCAGTACTATGGCCCACAACAGCAAGAACAAAAAACAACCTTATTTAACCCACCATCAGATCTGTTCGTATGCGTTTATTGT
Source organism: Conus ventricosus (assembly GCA_018398815.1). NCBI lineage: Eukaryota > Metazoa > Mollusca > Gastropoda > Neogastropoda > Conidae > Conus > Conus ventricosus. Next base: position 23,072 of record JAFLJL010015904.1, on the reverse strand, counting down.
TGTTAGGTCAGACGGTCAACATACAACACCTGAGATTTACAGAGGACCCAATGCAGCCAGTAGATTTTTAGAGCAGATGAAACAACTTCACAATCAGTTATCCAACCAACTAAATCTTTCAGACATTGTTATGACTCCTGAAGACCAAGAACGTTATGATTCATCTACGCACTGTTGGATTTGCAATAAAGAATTATTAGGCAATGCAGTAAGAGACACGATCACATTACTGGAAAGTTTAGAGGGGCAGCACACAACAATTGTAATCTTCAGCTTAAGGTTGACCCTAAGACATGGAAACTGCCTATCTTCTTTCATAACTTACGAGGCTACGATTCTCATTTTATCATGCAAGCAGTGACATCTGAATATAAGAGGGTTACCTGCATTGCACAGTCTTCAGAAAAGTACATGACTTTTACTCTCGATTGTTTATCCTTTTATGACTCTGCCCAACATCTGATGGGGAGTTTGGATAAGTTAGCGGGATCTCTACAAAACTTTCCAATTACTAAACAATACTTTGATCCATCTTTAGTGCGTAAAGGCGTCCATCCTTATGAATACATGAACTCGTGGGACAGGTTTGACGAAGACTCACTCCCCCTAAAGGCGCTTTCTTTTCTAGTCTTAGAGGCAAAGACATAACTGATGCTGAATATGAATACGCTCAGAAAGCCTGGACAGAATTACACTGTGAAACGATGGGCGACTATCACGATCAATATTTATTGGCTGACGTGTGTTTATTGGCAGACGTCTTTCAGAATTACAGATCTACATGCATGAAACATTACAACTTAGACTCATCACATTACATCTCTGTGCCTGGCCTTTCTTGGCACGCCTTCTCAAAGTCTACAAACATCCAGATTGACTTAATATCTGATCTACCTACACTCCAGATGATTGAAGATGGGCTGAGGGGAGGCATTAGTATGGCCTCACACCCTTACTGCAAAGCCAACAACAAGTATTTAGATGATTATGGCCAACTAAACCATCTAACTATCTAATGTATTTAGACGCTAACAATATGTATGGGTGGGCCATGAGTCAACCGCTTCCACTGAGAAACTTTAAAATGATAAAAGGACCTAATGATGTCAATACTGTGTTAGGCATGTTGTCACAGCTTACGCCTGATAATCCAGCAGGTCTAATCTTGGAAGTAGACTTAGAATATCCTAAAGAATTACACGATCTCCACAACGATTACCCCCTAGCCGCAGAAAGATTAAAGATGAGCCCCATCGAACCGCCTAAACTTGTTCCCAATCTTAGGCATAAAACTAAATATGTTTGTCGTTACAGGCTGTTACAGTTTTACCTAAGACACGGACTGAAACTAACAGCTGTTCACAGAATCATTGCTTTTGATCAAGAGCCCTTTATGAAGCCATGCATCAAGAAGAATACTGATCTTAGAACGCAAGCCACTGATGCTTCAGAAAAAGACTTCTTTAAACTGATGAACAACAGCTGTTTTTGCAAAACCATGGAGAACGTACACAATCGCAAAGATGTTAAATTAGTTACAAAAAAAAACCAAGCAATTGAGTTTGCCTCTAAACCCAACTATCAAGACTTTAGAAGATTTAACGACAGCTTGGTTGGCATTATGATGGAGAAAAAGGATGTTAAGTTGGACAAGCCGGTGTTTATCGGCTTTACCGTATTAGAGTTGTCGAAGTTATTAATGTTAGAATTTATGTACGACTACTTTAAACCACTGTACCCAGAAGCAAGAGTCCTTTACACAGACACTGATAGTTTTATTCTAGACGTCCCCACAGAAGACTTCTATAAGGATTTAGAAACTGAAGTAGCTAAAGGAACTGATGGGTGGTACGACACATGTGACTATCCAAAAGACAGTCCTTTACATTCAACTGTGAACAAGAAAGTGATTGGAAAGATGAAGGATGAACTTAATGGGACAGTTATAAAAGAATATATTGGTTTGCGGTCAAAGATGTATAGTGTTGCCAGCCAGACTTCTGTAATGAAAAAAGCTAAGGGCATAAGTAAAGAAGTTGTCAAAACAAAATATAACTCACGATAACTACAAGCAAGCTCTCTTTGAAAACAAAGTATTTTATCACACAAATGTTAATCTGCGCTCTACTCTTCATCAAGTAAACACAACTGCTGTTAACAAGAAATCGCTAGCCTCTAACAATAACAAGAGAACTTACGTCAATCCTGAGTTCTCATATGCTGTAGGACATTGGAGAACTTTAAAAGATTAACTTGACTGACTTAGCTTGTACTTAACTTAAGAACTGAACTAGTACTTAACTTAAGAACCTAACTAGTACTTATTTAAGAACCTAACTAGTACTTTAGAAAAAAACGTATTTTTTTGTACTTAACTTGTAATTTACTTGCACTTAACTTAAAAAGTACTTTCTATAACTAACTTAACCTGTACTTTATCTAGTTCTTAACTTGTACTTTATCTAGTTAAAAACTATTCCATAGAAAATGGGTCTACAGCAGGAGGTTGCACTTTTTTGCAGAGGTTGGTTCTTCTTCTTTTACTGGTTTTGTGGGGTTTTGTAACTTTGCTGCTAAGTATGGCGTTAGACATTTGTATGCTAACCCCCCCCCCCCCCCCCCCACCACAACAACAACAGCACCCAATACATAAAAATACATCTTATCGTTTGTTTGTGATTGTGTTGTTGTTAATTGTGTTGTTGTTGGCGGAGGCGATGCTGTATTACTATCTAACAGTTTTTGTTTTGCTGATTGGTTTGATTTTCTTAGTCTGTTCCATTCAGCTAGTTTACGCCCAGCCTCAACACGCCCAGGATTTTTAGTCTTAGTAACATTACTCACTTGTGGTACATTCTGCTCCTGCGGAAGGTTCTGCGGAGGGCTCTGCGGATTGTCCTGTGGCGTCTTCTTCTCCTGATCGCTCATTTTTTTTATTGCGATTAAATTTGATATGATCAAAATTAATATGATTTAAAGTAATTAATCCCATGATGAATGGGTATAACATAGTCCCATATCTGTAATACATGTCACATGCAAGAGTTTCTAGTGACTTGTTTAAAACCGGATCTTGTGATAAGTCATATTTTAAATCTTCTTCTGAATCAACCGGTGCCATCTTACTTACTAACTTAGCATATAAACTAATCATTGTCTGACCCCCTGATCTAACCATTTTTGACCCTAGTTGTGCTTCGTACTTAGCGTAGTACTTCTCAACGTCTGAAGTAGACAATTGTTGAATCTGTTCAATACTTAGTTCAGCGCCTAAATACTGTCTAGTGTTTCCACACGCAGCTAGAGAATATAATCTTTCTTTATGGCAGTGGTCTACGGAGTAGTCTGCTTGCTCCTCACACTTTAATAGTTCGTCACAATCCATTTTTAAAAGCAATAAAAAAATAATATAATACTTTTAAAACCATGAGTTTAAAGCTGGTTAATTATGCAGTGCCTATCGTTGGGGTTATAGTTTATTCAACCCTTGCAAAATGTTTGTTAGGGATAAAACCGCCCAACATCCGATCTTAGCTCCGTCAGTTTTCATCTTTTCATGTGGTTTGACTGTGTGTACAGTTTTGATATTTGTTAGAGTGCTGTATGATGGATTGGTGTTGGATTATGTGTGCTCCACTTCACGTCAGGACGATGTTCTTCTTCATGATTTTATCGGTGAGATTTTTCCTTTTGAATCAGCGTGGCAGTCCGCCATTTTCGGCTGGCATCCCGGCAACTTGCACATGCTACGACCCACTTTTCACCGTCCCACGCTGCCGCTAGCCGACACTACGTGTAGCACGGAGGCGCTTCGTACACTGAACCGTGGTCGTGCCTGCCACTCTTATACACGAAATCAGCTGTTGGCATGTAAACAAACAGCGGCACACCGTGACCTCGACCCCGATCTGATCAGTCGTTTGAAAGAACTGTCTATTGGTTACCGTCTGCCACGCCACCGATCGTCCCGAGGTGGCACCAGAAAACGCCGGCAGATTCCTGTAGTTATCAGTCAACAACATTCTACAACCAACATTTCTTCTGTCACTGATTTCGACTCCTCCCTCAGCTCCCCTGACGTGTCGACCGCGCTGACCTGTGCTTCGGGTGCCAACCTCGAGAACTTGATAGCGGTTCCTGTACAGGGCTCTGATCTTCCTAATCAGCTCTGTGTCTGTCACCTGAATGCCCAGTCTGTTCGTGGTAATGCCCTTAAAACACGTCAGAAACGCACTGCGATCGCTGACTTCATGACCGATTACGACGTGGACATTATGATAGTGTCAGAAACGTGGCTTCGTGAGTCAGGTGATGAGAGTAAATGTGCTGATTTGACACCCCGGGTTTAAAACTCTACAATTTCCCCCGTGAACTTGGTGCCACAGCCAAGAGTGGTGGTGGGATTATGCTGATCATCAAAGAGTGTCTCGTGTCTTACTGCCACGTCAATTCCACCTTCCCCTTCTCCCACACCACTTTTGAAGTGGCTGAGCTACTTCTGACTTTGCAAAATCAACGAATCCGTCTGCTGTGTGTGTATCGGACCCCGCCCAGTAAAAGGAACAAACTGCTTGATTCAAGATTCTACGAAGAGTTCCCTGATTTCCTTGACTCTGCCGCCACGCGTGACGGCGATCTTCTGATCATCGGTGACTTTAATGTTCACTACGACGACTCGAGTGATCCCAGAGCTAGGAGGTTTCAGAAACTCTTAGAGACGTGTGGCCTTTCTCAGGCCATCGATGAACCCACTTATCCAGCAAGTGGTCACATTCTTGATCTTGTGATTTTTCGTGACACTGACGGTCTTTTGCACTCTGCTAAGTGTTGTTATGATTTGATGTCTGATCACTATAGTCTAGTGTGCCATCTCAGTGTTCCAAAGCAAAAGTCGGCACCCCAATTCAAATGTGTTCGTGCCATTCATAAGATCGACCCTGCTGATTTTTCTCATGACATCGCTAACATCATCACGCCTGACGTAACACTTACTGATTTGAACATTGGTCTTAGAAACGTTTTGGATAAGCATGCGCCTGTACGTCAGCGGACGGTACACTGGCGTCGCCCGGCTCCGTGGTACAACTCAATTGCACCTGAGCTGCGAATATTGAAACGCGAGCGACGTCGAGCCGAGCGGCGCTGGGTATCATCTAGACTGACAATACACAAGCAAATTTACGATGCTGCCAAACAGAAAGTCGTACAGTTTGTCCATCAAGCCTAAACCGCATTTTATTCTTCTAAAGTTGCAGCAGCATCCTCGTGTAAAGAACTGTTTAGAACTGTCACTAGCATGTTGGGTAAGGCTGCAAGTGTTGTAATGCCGTCCACTCATGAGCCGTCACAGCTTCCTGGTCTGTTTTCTCAGTTTTTCGCCCATAAAATTCAGACAATTCGAAACGCTTTCTCCCCATCCTCAGATATTTCAGATCAGTCTGTTGTTTTTAACGGTACCACACTCTGTGAGTTCCTGCCAGTGTCGGAGCAGACTGTTCGTAAAATCATCACACAGTCTGCGAAAACATCCTGTGACCTTGACCCCATTCCCACCCCACTCCTCTTTGAACACCTTGACTCTCTCCTTCCTACCATCACCAAAATTCTTAACGAGTCCCTGTCTTCTGGCACAGTTCCCACTGACTTTAAGACCGCCCTTGTTAAACCTCTACTCAAGAAAAGCAGTCTTGATCCCAACGTTCTTAAAAATTACAGACCCATCTCAAATCTTCCTTTCCTATCCAAAATTCTTGAGAAAGTCATTCTTCAACAGCTCTCTGACCATCTGGCCTCAAACAACCTCCTCACACTACATCAGTCAGCCTATCGCCCTGGGCACAGCACGGAGACCACCATCCTTCGCATTCTCAATGATATTCTAAATTCCTTAGACGAAAACAAAATTTCTGTCCTTCTTTTGCTAGATCTTTCGGCAGCCTTTGACACCATAGACCATGAAATCCTTCTCTCTCGTTTGAAATACACATGTGGCATCAGGGAAACAGCTTTAAATTGGTTTCGTTCTTATCTTCTAGATAGGAAACAGTTCATTCAAGTAGGTGACCACCGTTCTGATGAATCTAACCTCCAATTTGGAGTGCCTCAGGGATCCGTGCTGGGACCTGTCCTCTTTATTTTGTACACCACTCCATTGTCTAATGTCATCCACGGCCATTCCGTTTCACACGAAATGTTTGCGGACGATACTCAGCTGCTCCATTCCTCTGTCATCGATGACTACTCACCCCTTGTTTCTACTCTTCAATCTTGTACTTCTGATATTGAGACCTGGATGTCAGCAAATAAGCTTAAATTAAACTGTGAGAAGACTGAAGCCATCCGTTTTTTAAAGCGGTCACATCATGGCCTGATCCGCTCCCTTCTTCTTTGACATTAGGTTCCAGCACTATTGAATTTTCAAACACTGTTCGTGACCTTGGTGTTCTCCTTGATAGTGACCTCTCGATGAAACAGCATGTCACAAAAATTTGTCAGTTAGCCTACATGGAACTTAAACGAATTGCTGCTATTCGACCCTATCTCACTGAAGACGCCACAAAAACTCTCGTTTCATCATACATCCTTTCAAGGCTAGATTACTGCAACTGTGTTCTCCTTGGCTGTCCCTCAACTGTCATCCAACCCCTCCAATGTGTACAGAACTCTGCAGCCCGTCTCATTTGCAAATCTCCTAGGACCCAACCCTGCAGCCCTCTCCTGAAAAAGTTGCACTGGCTCCCCGTTGAAGAAAGAATTAATACAAATGTTGTTGTCTCTGCTTCAAGATTTTCAATGGCGATGCCCCTGCCTATCTATCCGATCTCCTTCAAGTATATGTCCCATCACGTACGCTCTGCTCCTCCACCGACACTAGGACCTTCCGCTTTCCCAGTTACCGCCCCCATCGTAAACAGCATGGCGAACGAGCTTTCTCATACGCAGCTCCCAAACTCTGGAATAAACTCCCTATGACTTAAGACATTCTCAAACCTTTTCTTCCTTCAAAACCTCCCTGAAAACCTACCTTTTCAAACAATACTAAGAAGACAGTCATTACCAGATAGTTGATTGACTTTTGTTATTTTGTGGATTGCTTAGTAGTTTGTGCTTGTTGCGGCTGTTGTGGTTTGTTGTGTCTGTGCGTGAGAGTGTGTGTGCGCGTGGGAGAGAATGAGAGAGAGCCTTTGTTTTTCATTTCTGAGCCGTTTTTTTTCAATGCATTTTCTTTACATTTAGCAATTGCATTTTTTCTGCCTTTGTAAAGCGCCTTGTGCCGTGGAAGGCGCTATATAAATCCCCATTATTATTATTATTATTAACATGGGGAAGATATAAAATTCGCCAAAACTAGTTGCAACTTTATTTTTAGCTTTAACAACAAAAGATTATCTGATTAAAAAAGCACATAGACAGCCTTTCGTATTATGATTATTTTAATTATTTTTTAGTTGATAAAAAGATGAGTGAAAAAAAGATTATCAATACGATTTACCACTCTGCTGTAATTAGCGGTCTTAGTATAGGCTATAGTGTGTTAGCAAAAAACATGTTTAAAATGAAACCGGTAGATCTAGGAAGGTTAGACATTGAGGACGTTGTTAAGGTTATAGTTGTAATTACTGCAGGGATTGCGTCAAAAGACTTTCTTGTTACACAGGGGATTATCCCAGAAAATATTAGTTCATAGAAAGATTAATTCATAAGAAAATAATTTATAAAAAGATGGCGGGAGTAGTTATGATGGTAGGAGGAGCTATTGTTAATGCCTTGGCCTTCTCTGGAAGCAATTATATGTTTAGTAAATTGAGGTCCGATGAAGAGAGAGAACGTCATAACAAGGCAATGGAAGAGCTAGCTAAGGCAAGAGACGCTTATGAGAAAAGACGAATTGCTCACTTAGACTTTATTAATAAAAAGTTAAGGGAACGGGCCATGCAGAGCACACATTTACAGACGTTGATGAGGCAATGAATGTGTATTACTTAGTGACAGGAAAGAAGTTTCTAACATCGCCACCGCCAGAACTGTCTGACTTTTATGAACCATCAGAAGAACAGAAAATAGCAGAAATTGGTTTTATTGTGGGTGCTATGGGAGCAATCTATATTCTTGCACAAACAATCTAAAAAAACAATTAAAATACAATTAAAATACAGTCCTTCTTATGGACAATATGAAGTACAAAATATATTATTCTCCTAAAGGGTATTGGAAAGGAAAGACTGCTATTGAAAAACTGAGTAAAGCCGCTAGAGTGTCTGAATCAGATGCGAAAGACTGGCTTTCAAAACAGGCAATTTGGCAAATATATCTGCCTGCCCCCAAAAGAATAATAAGGCCTAAATTTGTTAATTCAGTTCCAAATGACACCCACCAGATGGACTTGCTGTATCTTCCACATGATAAAGTTAGAAGAAAAAAGTTTAAGTATGCTCTGACAGTTGTTGACATGGCTTCAAGATACAAAGACGCTGAACCTTTAACAGATAAAAGCTCAACTGCTGTGGCTGTGGCTTTACAACAAATATACATGCGAGGCCATTAAAGTATCCTAGGATGATTCAAGTTGATGATGGAAAAGAGTTTAAAAGGCTCTGTAAACCAACTGTTTTTAAAACATCATGTTACAGTTAAGAGAGGGATCCCAGGCAACCATCGATCACAAGCTCTAGTAGAAAACTTTAATAAGAATCTAGCTGAACGCCTGTTTACCTATCAATATCACAGAAATTATGGACAGAACGCGTAACACAGAATGGGTTAGGAGATTGCCAGCAGTCTTACGCGCCATGAACAATGAAGAATTTAAAGCAACAGGGTTGAAACCAGTAAACGCGATCAAATTAAAAAAAAAATTAGCATTACTGAAGATGTGCAGGGGACTCAAAAACTCTTGCCGTTTGGACTAAAAGTAAGATACTTGTATGCTCCTGGAGAGGCAGAAGGCGATGTTAGAATTAGAGCCACAGATCCTGTATGGAGCGTAGATGTATATGAAGTTGAAAAAAATATGAAAACAGACCCTCCCGTATATTATTTAAGAGAAACTCTCTCTTCTAAAAAGCCCGCCCCTAAAAGATCCTTTGTTCGTGAAGAGCAGCAAGTTGTCCCACCAAACACAGTGAGTTAACAAAAAAAATAGTGTTTTATATTTGCTAAACTTATTTTTTTTAGCCTATTTTGGGTTTAACTGATCGTGTGTTTGTTTTTCAATGTTCTGTTTAATTGCATCAGTGTCTACCAGCCGTGATGTAAACGTCTTTCTCCACTCCCTTTGAAGTTCAATTTTTTGCCGTCTGTAATCCTCACCGTCAGCCATAAGCTTCTGAAATTCTTCGTCTGTAATGTTTTCATCCTGTAATGATTTGCTTATTCTTAATCTTAATGAACAAAGTTTTGCTGATGCTAGAGCTACAATGGCAGTGTGCTTTTGTAATTTAGGAGTTTTTTTTTTTTTTAAACAGCACTTACAATCATAGACATTGCGCCTAAACCTAACCCGAGACCCCCTAATGCTAAAGAGGCCCGGGGCCCCCCAAAACCCCAGTAGCAAAAAACCTTAAAACTGCCCCGCATTACGCTAGCTACACCCGAGGAGCCAGTAATTACATAAAAAAAAGAGTATTTAAATTTTAACATATTTTTTTAAAGTAAACCTAACTTATCTAAGTCGTTTCTATTTCCTTTAAAGTTCTTTTATTGTTTTAATCAAAAACTGTTAAAACCTCCTTTTTTAAAATTTAAGATTATTTTTTTTAAATTTAAATCTTGTACTTTATTTTTCGAAATTTTTCCTTCTGGCAGCACTTCATTAAAAAGGAAAACGCTTTAAAATCCCCTTTCAAAATTGGAATAAAGTCGGGGTCTTTTAGTTTGTTTTTGGGAAAAACCATCACATTTAACCCTTGTCAGTTGATAAAAGGGTGTTTTTTTTTGTCCCCCGTTTTTATAATTGCAATACCCAGTTTAAGGGGGCCCACCATGTTTTAAACCCCTTTATTTGTATACCTCTGATTAACGATGTTCGGAAAAACTAGGATCCCCCCCCCCGGAGTAAAAAAATAACGAAAAATCTGGGGCCATTTCCCCTGGGGATTTGGCATTTAGTTTTGGGGAAAAAATTTTTCTAACCCCGCCGGTTTTTTTCCCCCCCCACTTCGCAAAGGCTTTTTTCCTGTAGCATATTTTTCTAAACCCTCCCAAAAGTTAAAATTAATAAAGTTTTTTCTGTTGTGTTTCCTGGGACGGGGCTAACAAAAAAGGGGCCGGATTCAAAGTTTTTCTAAAATTGTTTTCCTTATCAAATTTTTTTCATTGGGGTTGTATTTCAAACTTTGGGTTCCAAGCAATTTCAGGAAGCAACGCCCAAGCTTTTCTTTTTTTAGGAAGTTTGTACATTTTTCCCAAAAATTTTTTTGGGGCCCTTAAATTTCTTATCTTTTCTGGGGAGGATATTGCTGTCGTTTTTTGTCTTCAATTTCTGTTGTTTGAAACCCCCCATCAGTGTACTAAAAATCCAAAAACTTTTCCGGGGCCCAACCTTTCAAAATCAAACCGGGGTTGTCTCTGCTGGGGTCTTTTAGCTTTTACTCCCCAAAGCTTTTAGGAGCTAGCTCCCGCTTTTGTTTGGGCCCACTAGTAAATTCTTTTTAAAAATTTAAAAATTATAATAAAAAAAAGTTTATAAGCTTTCCAATAAAAAAAATTCTAAAATTTAAAAAAACCGGGTTTTGGGAAATGGGGGGTCGTCCTTTAAGCATGGGGTTGGGGGTGTTTTTTTTTTTTCTAACGTCTTTTATTTTTTTTTTAGTCTTCTTTGCCCCTTTTGTATATAATTTTCATTTTAAACATTCTTCAAAACTCCCTTTTGGTTTTAAAGGGGTAAAAAATTTAAAAACCGTTTAAAAAACTGCGTTTCAAAGTTTTTTTAAGGGCAATTATGTTTCGGAGTTAAGAGCCACACAAAACAAAGGGGTTTGGAGGCCCGAAAGGCACCCTTTGACAAGCTTTTCTTTTTTTAACAAGGTTTGTTCGGCTGAAAAGTAAATAAAATAATAAAAAATTTTTCAGTTCCCCAAAACTCTTTTGTTTTTTTTTTTAAACAGTCGCCCCAGTTTTTCGCTAGGATCAACTAAAAAAATATTCTTCGTCTGTCCAAAAAATTCCTTTCTTTTTAAACTTTTTTTTGGGTTTAAGGTTTGGAGAATATAACAAATTTTGTTTAAAAAACCTGTATATTGTTTGTAACAAACAAGGGACGAAGGGCAGTTTTTTTTCCCCCCCCAGTTTAAACCCGCAGATTTAAAAGAACCCGTGCGGATCCCTTTTGGGAAAAAAACTTCAAAAATCCACTGGGTTTTTTTAGAAATTTCTTTTTACAAATTTTTTAAGGGCCCCGTCTTTTAGCCTTGGTTTTTCCCCTTTAAAGTTTTTCTGAGCATTCCCAAAACCCAAAAAAACATGTTTTTTTGGGGCTCTCCGTTCTTTCTTTCGAATATTTATTTTTATCCATCTTGCCCTACCCCTTTTTCCCCTTCCCAAAAAAAACTGTTTCAAATGTGGGTCTAAAAACTTGCCCCCAGCCCATTTTTTTTTTTTAAGTTTTGCTTTGGTCTTTCTCCAAAAAAGGCGAAGTTTTTTTTCTACACGATCAACTGGGGATCTCTTTTTACCCCCGCGAAACAACTTTTTATTTCATCAAAGTGATGGTAGGTAAAAGTTCCCCCCAGCCCGAAAAACAATGATAGGGCCCTTTCCATTTATTTTCAAGTCAAAACCCTTTCCCAAAAATTTTGGGTTTTTAAAAAGTTTCTGGGTTCTCTCTGAAAAAAGGGGTTGTTTCTTCAGTAAAAAAAGGGAAAAAAATTCCTTTCAAAGGGCTTCAAAGGCTAATTTTGATGTAAAGTTTCCCAAAAAGTGTTCCCCGTTTTTTTATTTTTTGTAATGGGGTGCTTTAAACCTTTTTATAATAAATAACCGTTTTACTTTTTAATGGGTTAAGATTGTTCTAGCCGTCCCGGGGTTGTAAAAAACTTTAAAATTTAAAAGAAATGTCGCTAAATGTGTATTTAGCTTAAAGGTTTTTAGCAGAACGACAGAATCGCTTGGGTTAAAGGGCAAATCAAAAACTAAGTTTTTCTTTTAGGGCACCTTGGGGAATAGGGGAAAATGGGCTTTAAAAAAGTTTTAAAATCTGAGGGATGCAAAACCCGTTTTCCCAAAAGCTTCGGGAATGCCTCATCTTTTAAATCATTCTTGGGGTTCCCCCGCTTTTTTGCCGTGCTGGACCGTTTGGGGGGGTTTTTTTCCCTGATAAACTTTTTCTTTATTTCTTTTTTAAAGGGAGCCATTGTCAGAAAAAGAGGGCAAAAATGTCTGCCTTTCTTTTACAAAGGTTCTTTTGCCCCCCAGATTGAAATTTCTTTACGATTTAAAAATACTTGCCCAATTTTGCAAAACATAAACTTAGGGGTTGCCCCATTTAAAAATCTATTTTAAATGATAGGGTTTGCTTTTCCTGGCTTTTAAAAAATGGCAGCGCCAAACAAAGGGCTTGATGATTTAAGCTTTTTCCGGCTCAACTGGATGGAGTAATTTTCCTAATTACAGTCTGGGCCCTTTTACCTTTTACCCCCTTTAGGTTCCTTTTTCTTTTTTGTTTGGAACGAGGTCACCAAACCCTAAAGAGTTTATTTTTTTTTTAAAACAAAAAAGAATATAAAAAAAAAATATGGATGAAGATTTTGACCCGATTGATCCTATTGAAGAAGAAGAAGATGAAACAGAACTAGGTCCTTCATTGCAAGAAGAGCTTGAAGGAGCGGGTTCTTTACTCCATAGACAACGTCAAGAACTATTGCGAGAAAGAATTCAACCATTCTATAGAAGCATAGGACGAGAGCTACCAGACGTGCTTGATCCTAACGATTTTGAGGAAGATGGCGGGAAATTGTATATAAGAACTGGTGCAGGAGAGCGCGCAAAGGTTACTTCAACGCAAAACCCAAACAAGTTTTTAAAACTAGCACAATAAGGCGAAAAATCCCTATTGCTAAGGCAGAACAATTAAACCTTTTAGAGCTTAGACCCGCAGCCGTTAGTCTTTTACAGAACTTGAGGCAAGAGTTGCCAACACAATCTGAAATACAAAACATACCTCTTAAAGATTTAAATCAAGAAGCAGATGATGCAATTAACAAAACAGATGAATCAATTAGAAGAGCAGAAGAACTAATAGCAGAAATTGAAACAAGTTTTAATGATGAGACGCAGTTAAAAACAATTGACGATTCTCCATTGCCTATGCGTGAAATCCTGGGGCTTAATGAGGCTTTACGGACAATAAGGGGTGAACTAACAAACAATTTAGCAAAACTTGGTGAGCTAGATAGAGAGATAGAAGAAGAAAAAAATAAGTTGGCTGATGCAGATGATAACAATTTAGGACGAGAAGAAAAGGCTAGAATACAGCAGAAAATACAGGATTTAAGGCTACAAAGGGCAGCCAGGCTAAAAGTGTTGTCTACTAACAGGACGCAGCTAGCATCACAAACAAGCAGAATACGAGAAACTATAAACAGAATACTTTATGAAAACACTACGCTAGCTGAAAGAATAAGGACTCTGTTCAGAGAACAGGGGATTACAATAGTTAGTATATTAACGGCTGTTGGGTTTGCTATCTCTACACTCGTTTATGCTTTAACCGGCAGTGCGCCAACAGGGCCAGTAACGCCTCCAACGCCTCAGCCTGGTAAAAGTTGGATTAGAAAACAATTGCATCATCTAGCAAACCTATTAAAGAAGTTAGCTGCCAAAGCGCTTGATGCTCTGCCTGGCATAATAGGCAGTGTTGTTAGTTGGGTTTTGTCTACTATAGGCAAAGTTGCTGGTTATATGGCTGACCATCTGTGGACGTTAGGAGTGCTAGCTGCTGGATTAAGTTTTAGTGAAATAAAGTATAGCTAATCCAGTAAAAGTTATAAAATACAACAAGGGCCGTCTTTTCGCTAGTGTGACTGTCAGTGTGAGGCAGATCAACAGGTGGAGTGCTTTCTGGGCTGCTTTCTGGCTGTGGGGCGCTTATAACTGGATCGCTTTCTTCAGAGCAAGGTACTTTCTTTAAAATGGATGGCGCAGGCCTTGTGTTTACGCCTTGATTGTGCCCTAAGTTTTGGTCGTCTCCAGCTATGAGGATTTCATTGTTATAATTCTGTATCATACCAATCTGCAGTCTAAGGTCAGAGGGTAGCATGTATAATCCATGGCCTACAACAAAGTCAACCTTTGACCTAGCATGTGCAAGAACGTCTTGATACCTTTGTATGCTGGCAGCAAATCAACAGCCGAGTTAATAGCATCTTCTAAATTAGCTAGAAATTGTTTTCTGGCGTCAAACCCTGTAGATTGATCCACTATACTAGACTTAGTCTGTGCTTGTGCTCCTAATAGACACCAAACATACGTCCGTATCGAGTCATTAAGTCTTTCCACTCCTGGCATTGTTAGACCTTCACTTTCATCTAAGATAAATGTTGCCCAAGCATTAGGATGTTTTTTGTTCTATGGATCCTAATCGGACTGGTTTGTCTGGTTGAAAAGAGGTGTGGCCAGCCAGTAGTCATAATTATATTCTCTTTTTGCGCCCCACAAATACAATGTGCCTAGCCCATGATCGCGGTCTAACTTTTGTCTAAAATCAGTTGAAGGATTAATGTTAAATTCGTTGCAGATTCTTTCATATGCATTATCGTCCATTGGCTTTTAAAAGGATTAAACGCGTTGTCGCTGGGGAGGGGCACTTGTAGTTCAGTTTAGAATTCGTCTGTACTGGTAATAAACATGAAAGTTATATACTGACCTTACTAAAAGATTGTTGCCTTGGCTTAAGGCTGTGTCAGGCTAATTGACATAGGCTAGAACACCAAGGCTACATCAAAATGTTGTTATGCCTGCATAGTTATGTGGGGATTGTCTTCAGTTGTGACAAGCTCCTAGCATAACATTATCAGTCTCTAAAATCCCCCGAAGTCGGAGTGTGGCTGCCCATGTGGCGGGTAATCAAAAACGGTCACACACGTAAATGTTCTCATCCCAGCTGATGCATTTGTACCATAGTGTTCAAGTACTTCGCTGTGTGGATGATCCCTTGAGTCTTTTAGCCAGGGTACGACAACAACAACAACAACTAAAAGATTGGGGTGGTTTAAATGGTTTGCATATGAAACCCCACAGCCAGTAGTTGCGCAGTAAATGGCAAAATTTAACTGATTCTGGTAAAACGCCATAGGGCGGGATGACCATGCTGATGGCACCCCATCACTCTTTATTGGCGGATTTAAATATCTAGTTAGTGGTTTACAAGCCTGACTTGAAAGCCATATGATTCATCTACTGCAATGGTTAGTAAACTGAAGTCTAAAGATTTGGGTTATAAAACGCTCCTACATTGTAAGCAGCACTTTCGTTATATTTAAAAGGTTCCATTTTTTAAATTAGTTTTTTAAATAGTTATAAAAAAGATGCACATCTATATAAACCAACAAAACAAAAGTGTGTTCTTAACGCATCCAATTAACAATAGGCGCGGTGATTATAGGGTTTCCCTTAAAGAAATTGGTTTTAAAGTAAAATGGATTAGCATATCTGAAAAAGCTAAGAATAACTGGGTAGATGTTAAGGACGAACGGGCAATCTATTAAAACATTTAAAAATACCCGATGGTTACTACAACTTTTGTTATTTAAGAGAAGTATTTAGCAATTTTAACATTAAGTTAAAAATTAATGAAACAAATCTTATAATTACTATAAATTGTCCAGAACTTGAAGAAAGGGAGTACGTTTTTCCTAGAAGCCTTGCTCGAATTTTAGGCTTTTATGACAGTGGTGAAACGTATCATATTAAAACACATATGCACTTAAAAGCGGACTTTATGAATATGTAGGCAGTAGACCAGCCGATTTTCTCATGTACCCGATGTTGTATGTCTATTTAGAAGAGTTAAAAACATACCGCAATTTATTTATGGGACAGCCCTCTACAGTTCTACGAGCACTGCCGGAAATTAAGGCAGGGTTTTGCGATTATGAGCTATACAGGTTTGACGGAGACAGCCAATTTAAAGAATTAGTTAACCTAGACATAAATTCATTAAATATAAAAATAACTAATCAAGATGGAAGACTAGTTGTTTGTTCTAATTTATTAATAGTGTTAGAAGTAGAAGAACGTACTGTAAACCCTTAATTTTTATGTCTCTGGTGAGAATGTAAATATCTTCGTTCACGATCACCCATATTATTCTACACGAAACCCCCGTTTCAATGTGCTATTTACGTCAATATTTGGCAGTTTTTGGCATGTTAATTTTGTTGTTAAAAGGTGTAAATTGGCCAAAACTGACATGAGATGGACCTGATTTGTATGTGAAAAAGGGGTTTTCGTGCAAAATAACATGGGTGGTCTTGAACGAAGTATTTACATTCTCTAGTCGCAATTTGTTCAACAATAACTTTGAATTTAAGTCGGAAATGAAATGAGTAGGAACAGTAAACGATAAACATTAAACAAGTGGAGTATATTTTGCTCCCATAAGAAACCTAACACAGAGTAACTTTTATTCAAGACTGGCACAGCCTTTTAAAACTGAATAAAGTCAACAAATACATAGACGAACAATCTAATAGTGGGGGGAAAAACAAGTGCAGGCCAACAACTGAACTGTCTGGCAAAGATTTGGACTTGAGGGAGAAGATAGAGGGAGGGAGTTTGAAGATGGAGAAACTGGGAAAATGAAGTTAAAAATAAATGTTACAGATATGAAAACTCTTCTCTAGCTGTATAAGGAACCATCGCAATCCCCTTTTGAAGGCAGATATATTTGTATTGCCTGCTCCGAGGCCTTTCAACCCGCTGGATCGGGACTCATCAGGAGACACGGCTGGTTGTGTCTGCACTCCCGGCGTCAAATAGAGACACACCACAGTCCATAATACTGTGGTGTTCCACCACACATGGGTCAAAAAAGAAATCCAATAGCACCCCCAGAGCAGGCCAGCGAAGAGTAGTAAATGCAACCAAACGAAAGTGTGGGAGGAAAAAAAGTTGCTGTAAAACTAAAGACATTATGCAAATAATATAAAATGTAGGGACAGTCTTTGAGCCTACGCCTGAGGATCCACCCAAAGATGCAAGGGAGATCAAAAGACAAACACACAGACGGACAGAAACAAATACAAATAACCTCAATTTAATCAAAGCAAAATCGGAAATGAAATGAGGTAGGGAACAGTAAACGATAAACAGTAAACAAGTGGGGTATATTTTGCTCCCATAAGGAAACCTAACACAGAGTAACTTTTATTCAAGACTGGCACAGCCTTTTAAACTTGAATAAAGTCAGACAAATACATAGATGAACAATCTAATAGTGGGGGAAAAACAAGCGCAGGCCAACAACTGAACTGTCTGGCAAAGATTTGGACTTGAGGGGAGGAGAGAGGGGAGGGGAGTTTGAAGATGGAGAAACTGGGAAAATAAAATTAAAAAAAAATGTTACAGATATAAAAACTCTTCTCTAGCTGCATAAGGGAAATAAATAAACGTATTCAAGTCGGGGAAAAGGTACATTGTTTCTAAAATGCTCGCAAACAAAGGTATTTATTACATCGCACATTTTTTTGATGATAATGGTCAGTTTCATTCCCACAGGAACTTCAAGGAAAAATATGATGTTAATATTGATTTTCTTACATTTGCAGGATATAAGATGGCAATAACTAAATTTATAAAGAAAGTTGACATTCCCATTGAAAACAATAAAGGTAATAATTCTTCACTCTTTTATAAGATATTGTTTGCCACCTGCAGAGGCTCAAAAACGTATTACGATGTATTGATTGATAACAAATTGAGAGCTCCATGCTGTGACAAATGGGACATGAAACTTTCACAGACCCATGACTGGGAATCGTGTTTCTTTAATATACATAATATAATGGATGTGAAGCTTAAGTGGTTTCAGCTGAGAATAATCCATAGATGCTTAGGAACAAATGTAATTTGGAAAGAAATTGGAGTAGTCGATAATGATAAATGTAGTTTCTGCGGCCTATTTAGTGATAGTATTGACCATATGTTTTGGAAATGTACTAACATTAAATGCTTTGGAGTATGTTCACTGAATTAATAAAAGAGAAATGTACCCATACACAAAATATACATTTAACAGAGTCTCTTGTACTTCTAGGTTTTGATGCAACAATTGCAGGTGATGTTATTTTCTACTTTATCATTCTTCTGGCAAAACAGTATGTATATAAATGTAAGTTAGAAGGCAGTCTCCCACAATTAACAGTCTGTTTGAGAATATTGAAATATAGATTTAGAATTGAAAAATATAACTAATATGAACCATATGGATTTCCAGACAAATTGGCTTGCATATGCGCCCCTCGTCTTTGATGATTAACTGTTTTTGTCAGTGTGAATGTATATAATGCAATATGTGATAAATAAGCACTAGACTAACAAATAGTATTTCTGCTCCCTTGCTGATGACAGTCTATGAGGCTCATGTATGATACTCAAGGTGTACAGTTTTTGTTGTTGTTTGTTTTCCTTTCAAGGTTGCTATCATTGAGACAATGTGTTCTGTGAAAATAGCTTATCTTCATTTGCTGTGAACCAACCCATTCTATCTTAATGTTTGTCTGGTTAATTGTCAGTATGTCCGCTTATTTGTCCTTCTACCTGTCCTTCCTCGTGCTATCCGTTTATCCTCACTGATCTCTCTATCTTATTCTCTCTTTCTTTTTTTTTTCTTTTTTTCTCTCTAAAAAAAATAAAGCATGATTACACTACATAGAAAGGGTTTGCCTTAAGTACAATACATTGTGCTATACTGTTTATGTCACCAAGTAACCATGCTTTAGATAGATAAATGATGATATGCTAAAGGCTATATCTTTCTTTCGTTTTGTTTGTGTATATACTTACTTGTCTATTTATTTATATCTAGCTTGCCATATTACTAATTTCTGAATATTGATGTTGTTGTATATTTCAGTTTATGTAATAACAATAAAAGAAAATAAAAATGTTAAAAAAAATATGTTCCTTTGCTTATGGCATTTATACACAACACCTTCTGTGATAATTTCCTATCCTAGAACCTCAAACTGAAAGCAATTTTCAACATGGCAAAGAGAATAAAAGCAAATGATGGTATGTCTGCGTGACTGAATGTAAGACGAAGGAAATTGGGTGCTGCCAGTGGCTCACAGTTGGTTGAAATCAATACGCTCAGAGAGTTCATTGCAGTGAAGACTTAACCTTGAGAATACTGAAGCGCAGGTGGTCCATGCGACCAGCACCACAGGGACTTCCGGGACTTTATGGATTAAACAAGTTGTACTAATAACCTTTAACTATCAGGGTTAAGCTCTTGGCGATAACGGGTTACATTTTATCATTTTACAAGGAGGTACCTTTTCAGACACATGATTTCCTGTAGGAAATCGTGTTCAAAAAATTGTATCCTGTCATAAAAGCATGCAAATGTCCTTCTTTGCAAATACACAAATTACGTTCTAGCTCTCTGCAACTAGTATTGAAAAAAGACTGCAAAAACATTCTGGAGGATAACCACTATTCAAACAAAAAAAACATGAATCATTTCAAAACAAAGCCACACAAACTGAACAGCTTATCAAAATGATAATCCATTTAAGGACCACTTTTGCACTGACTATATTTGTGCATTACTTCCTCATGTAAGAAGATTGACAATGTTTAAACTCTCTACACCATATCCCAGATGGCAGGGTCCACTGTGTAATGCTGTGAAGTATCAACCTTGACTGGCTGAGGAATCAAGACATGATTTTACTATGTTCATACCAGCAGATGTCTTTGACTGCTTTGGCTAAAAAAGCAATTATTTAAGCCCTTCCAACTGAGTGCATGTAGTTGACATAAAGGTCCCAGCATCAATATCCTCAACAAACCAGGATACGTTTTTTTGTTGTTGTCATATTCGACAATCACCCATTGTCCCAAGCACTCCTTGGTGGAGGCACATCAGCGGGGACTTGCTGGGGAATGGCATAAGGGGGGATTGAATGAAGAATTTTGTCTGGGACGGCTTGTACAGGAGTGGCCCCATCAGGAGGGATTTGCTTGGGAATAGCGTTGAGGGGCATTTGCTCAGGAGTGGCACCAGGATGAAGTCGCTTGGGAATAGTGTTGAGGGAACTTGATCAGAAGTGGCACCAGGGGGAACTTGGTTGGGAATAGCGTTGAGGGGAACTTGCTCAGGAGTGGCACCGGGGGGAACTTGCTCGGGAGTAGAGTCCAGGGGGACTTGCTCAGGAGTGGCTCCAGAGTGGATTTGTTCAAGAATGGAGTAGGGTGGTGTCTTTGGAACTGCAGGCATAAAGTGATTTGGGACCCAGTGTTCATGCATCATTCATGTGTGGACGGCCACATGACCACCAGTGGATTTTCATCTGACACTCTGTTGGTCATGTGACTTCCCCAGCATAGGCAGCACGAGTCTATGTAGATCGGTACGAACTACTGGGTTTCCAAGCAAAGGAGAGGCCGAGAAAAGTGGCATTTGCAGCACACTAGACAGTGCCGCTACTTGCCGCATACCCATGTAAGTGCCCGGTTTGCAGACCTTCATGGCCTCCCTTTCTTATTGACCTGGTGATTTCTTGGTTTAGGCATATCCCTGGCACAAACTCCTATCAACACATTGCAATGATTTAAGGACTGATCTCCTTTTACCTTTTTCACCAAGACCTTTTCTCATGCTGTCTTCATCTAGATAGTAATCAGAATTTAGAGCAAGTTCATGAACAATGCGAGCTCTTAATTCTGTTGGTCGCTGATCGTCCCCAAAGGCAAAGACACTGCCACATCTTGGCAAGCTTTTCCATCTGCCCGAACAGTGACAGGGTATGTTTTCTGGCCAGGTATGTCTGTTGGGAACAACACCAGTCCCTGATAATCAACCATAACCTGTCTTTCTTAATGTACCTATGACTACTGGTGATACTCAACCAAGATCAAAGTCCCTACAAATCTTCTGTAATTCACAGGACGTCTGTGCAGTTTGCAGCATTTTCAGGTGGTTTCCAAACTGTTTTTCTCTTGCACCATGCACTGCAGACACGCAGACTATTTAGTCTTTGATCTTTTGGTATGATTTTTTGGCTTGCATATTTTTCTCTTGATGTCATGTCTTTGACCAACTTTCTTTTCCCTTGCTTCTTATCTTTCTCATACTTTTTGCGCTGATATGCCAACCACTTTTCCCTCTGAGCAGGATCTGCATCCTGTTTAGCGCGGTACCTTTGCTGTTTCTCCGCTGCTGACAAGGCCATCTGCAATATAAGTAATTCAATGACTGCACTTAGTGATGCAACGCTCATTCGCACAGCTGGTACATGTTTATTACTACGTATGTACATCATAAACTGATCATCATCACGTTTTGAGGACATTAATCTGAAGCTAATAACACGGGCATCTTGGAATTAACACTGAATCAAACAACTGTCAGTCATGTTACTTACTCTGTCAGTCGTGTTACTGTTTTGACAGTAACACCACTGATGGTAACACGACTGAAAAAAGTCACATTAAAAATAATGGTCACTCCCTACAACTGATCACAGACTTTCAGTCAGACTTGAATTAGTCCTACACATCGTCTCTCACAAGCTGTCAGACGAAACAGTTTGCCATTTTAAGCCAAAACATCAAGTTACACCACTGAGTCCGTAAACAAAATATCCTTACCTCTGAAACTTTGGCAGATATGAAAACAACAAAATCGACGCTCGTCGTATTTGCGTTCCCGCCAGTACCACTGAAGAAAGAATGGACGTAAGTCGGAAGTAAAAGTTGTCAGGCTGGAAGGGAGCAGCTGTTAACTGTATGCGGAAAAGCATTGGGGCAACACGACTGAAAAAAAAACACGTACGGACAGCAGATTTCAAACACCAATTTGTGTTTACTGATGTAACATGACGCGCAAAGTTTAAAATGACGTAAAACCTCTAAAGATAACAATAAAGACGATTTTTATCATTTTTTTTTCTGGTTCGCATTTTTTTTTCTTTTCTGATATGCATTCAAAGTTTTGTGTGTTTTCGCAGAGACAGAGTTTTGCCACCCCTGCACCCATTATTTATTTAATATTTCACAAACCAAAAAGGAATCAGTGTTACTTTGTTATTGATTGACATTGAATATGCCTTTAAAGGTACATGCCGATTCCTAGGCAAAAAGAGTTCACCGCTTTGGTGCTTTTTTTAATTCAAAGACAGATTTTTCACACATTTTTGAAAACACTCAAATAACTATTGTTAAACGCCAATATCCTGGACCACGAACATCAGTTAACCCAACGTATTTATTGTTTTGTTTAAGGTTTCAATTTCTGACTTGTCATGGGGTTTACCAGATATTATATCTAGGTCAGTGTTGAGTGAACAATTGAAATCACCTAAAAGTATGGGGTCTCCATTCAGATCCTTCAATATTTCATTCAGATATTGAAAATGATATATTTTTCGTTAATGTTGTTCGGAGCGTAAGTGTTGCCAACCATTAAACTGTATTTATCGTTAAGTACAGAGACAACCAAAATTCTTTGCTGTGAAAGTACTAAGTCTACTTGTCCAGAAAAAATGTTTTGAAACCAAGATAACCTCGTCTCTATTTCTATTTGTGCCTTCATTGAAGAATATTTACCACCCACTCTTTTTCCCATGTTCTTATATCAGACTTAGCAACATGCGATTCCTGTAAACATATTATGTCAAAACGATTCTTCTTTCAAAACGTAAAAAAGATTTCCTTTTCAACATGTTTTTAAACCCCTTGCGTTCAAAGAATTTATGTAGTTTTCCCATTACAACAAAAGTTTTAGCGTGAAATCAATGAACAAAGATTTTTTTTTTATTAAAAAAAGGGGTGGGGAGGAGGCAACGGATGCAAGGGGAATCGGATTCGAGAAAGTGCGGGGGCTTTAGAAACGTAGCGGCGGGGGGGGGGGG
>JAFLJL010015902.1:10000-15000 GCA_018398815.1 Conus ventricosus | reverse complement strand
GCGTTGTACAGGACTGTAATCAATTGTTTCAGCAATAAAATGGGACCCACAATGGATATTGAGTGGTCAGTGTATATTGTTCTTGCCAAGCAAGCCGTACATTGTTATGAAGAAACAGGCGGCCAGCCTAAAGCTAATTACATTAACTACGTAAGAGTATACTACTTTTTTGTAAATCTCTCTCTCTCTCTCTCTCTCTCTCGGGGCATGCGCGAAATGGCGACGAACTACCAGCTTCCGTCAACCTTTCTCAACAAGAAGTCTCCCCTGGCGTCACAGCTTTCATTTGAAGAGTTATTGTGTGCAGGTGGGGTCGTCTTAAGCTAAAGTACCAAACTCACAGCCAAATGATTGACATAAACTTGTGGAGGGCCAGAATAGGGTGTTTTTGTGCCTCACTCAAAATCTGGGGAACTATGAAGTCACAGCTGCGTGTCACGGGTTGCTGTGTAGGATGTGTTGCTGAGCGATGTTTTGGTTCTGTACTGTCTTCTTCTCCTCGGCGCGGGATTGGTTTGTTGTGTGTTGACAAACATTTCAAGGATCATAAACTGTGAAAGTGGCTGGATGTCCCTCGAGCAGAAACATGTTGGGAACAATGCCGCACACGGAGAACACGTGGTTCCAGAACAGTCAAGGCCATTCATACAGTGCCTACATGTGTTGGTGCTCGTCTCGCTGTGTGCTGCCAACGCTGTGCTGTCAGTGTGGAGAATCCTGTTGAGTGGCGAATTCAGGTCAACCCGGGAGCTGATCATTCTGCGCAGCAAGGAGAAGATGGGAAAGGTGTGCCATCACCTGAGAGCGGGGACCTGACAGTTTCAACAGAAACAGAGGTGGCAAGGCTTTGTGTCCTGTGATGCCCTCACTGAAATACTCGCAGCTAATCCAGTCACAGCTACGAGAACAAAACGACCAAATGAACTGACGAGAGGGGAACAGTCGGAACATAACGTGCTTGTACGATCGGAGTTAAACACCATCAAAGACAATCTGCAACAAGTTTCAGAAAGATGTGAAAAATTAGTCAACGTTGTTGCAAACTGGAACTCGATAATGCAAGGTTCTCTGACAGAATAGAAGATATGTCTGCTGAAATAGGGAACTTGCATGGTGAAACAGTGGAAAGAAGAAATGAATGTGCCCATCTGTCATCTCAGATCTCTGAACTGAAGGAAGAAGTTGGCAAACTATACGACGACCTTGACAAATTAGAAGCCCACTCAAGACGGAAAATCTACGTATATTTGGTGTGGCACCTGTCAGTGACAAAGAGGACTATGATGCGTGTGCACGTGCTGTGTGTGTAACTCTCAACAGTGTGGACAATAATAGAACATGGGTGGAGAACGATATTGCGAGAGCACATCGTGTTGGACAAGCTGGATTGGGTGAATACAGGCCTATGATTGTTAAACTAAAACGATGGAAAGACAAAATGGCTCTCATCCAAGATAAAGCACTCAGGGGCAATCTGGAAAAGAAAGGGGTCAGACTTGCCAATGATCTGACACGAAGGCAAGCAGATCTGGTTGCTACTGCCAAGAGAGAGGGGAAATCAGCCTTCTTTGAACGAGGTAAACTGACGATCGGCCCTCGAAGCCCCGATTCCAGGGGCCACATGGAAGTGCTAGCAGCATCACCTAGTGTTACGCCAGGGGTTTCCCAGCCAGGAGTTCCCCAGCCAGGGGTTTCCCAGCCACGCACAGCTGATCGACAGAATGTGGGCCAGCCCTCTTCCCTCCCTCCGACAAACCGCGACCCAGCCAGCCAGATGACGTCACATCAGGATCCCCTGACCCACGTGACCAACTTTCGGCCAGTGAAAATATACCTCGCGTTGTGACTGACCCTGGTACTGACTTTCAGTCTCGTGCAAAGCGAGCACCGAGTTGCCGGGGACAGCACAGCGACAGTGTCAACACACCAAGTAAGCAGGGAACAGGTGCGCGTGCAAAAACAGTGGACGGTACAGTAAGCGCGAGCGGGGGCCAGACGGTTCTGCACAATAATTTGCGCGGGCGGTCTGTTCAATCGAACGAAGCAGCTCAGGCGAGTGACAAAAATGTGACACACGGCAGGTCTCTCCCGTTCTGGCGCCTCTCGTAATTCACCTATCTAGGACAGGGCGGATCATTGTATCAAAGAGTTATCCTTTCTGTCGTATAACATAGAAAATTTGTACAACAAACTTGCAGATGCCTCCTTTATTGATTATGTTTCTTCTTTTGACTTCGTTTGTCTGACAGAAACATTTATTGGTGACTCATTCGATTTCAGTTCTGTTTTTATTGATTATGCAAAATTCTATGCTCCTGCAAGAAAGTTATCTGTTCACGGCAGAAACTCTGGTGGCACATTGTTGCTGGTACGAAATAAGTTTGCAAGTTTTATTTCACAAATTAAGGTCGAATGTGATAATGTGATTGTTGTTAAAATTGATAAATGTGTGTTTGGACTGAACAAAGATGTTATACTGATTGCATGTTATATTTTTACCTGAAGGTGGACCTGCATACAATTTAACAGAACTTAAAGATGGGATACTCATTCTAGAAGAAAATGTATTACAAAATATGACAAAGATGATGTTCATTTGCTTGTGTGTGGTGATATGAATGCCAGAACGGCTAGTGAACAAGCAAATGAGGAAAACATGCTTAATTATGATGATGATGATGATGATGATGATGATGATGATGATGATGATGATGAAGGTTATGTTCTAGAGCGTTCATCAAAAGACACAATAATTAATAAATTTTTGGGAGGTTTGTTAGACTTTTGTTTTCTGTTTGATTTGTTGATTTTGAATGGTGCTTGTGCAATGGATCCAGACGGAGACTTACTTTTGTATCCCAAATGGCAGTAGTGTTGTGGATTATTTTCTTGTGTCAAAGAGATGAAACCATTTTGTGGTGTACAAATTGCTGATCAACTTTTTTCTTGGCACCTACCTGTGGAGATGTACTGGAAAAAATGGCTTTTGTAGAAAATGATGTCGCTTCTGTGCCACAGGCGGGTGAGGAAAAGGTGGTCTGGTCAGATAGGTATGCAGAAATATATAAAGATGAACTAAATTCTTCAGACTTTAAGCATTGCATAGAGAGAAGCATAATCGCTTTGAATGTAGATGTAAACAGTTCTGGTGAGCTCTTTGTAAATGCACTATATGGGGCTGCTGCTTGTATGATCAGATTAGTTGGCAAAAAAACAAAACAATTTGATGAATGGTTTGATGTTGAGTGTGGACAAAAAAAGAGATTGGTGAAAAGGTTTTACGAAATTTCAAAGAACTAAAACAAAACTAGTAAAGGAAGAAAAGAAACAACTTTATGTTGAAGAAGAAAATTATGTGAATCTGCGAAAAGAGAAAAAAAGAGAACATGATGAGAAAAGATTACAAGGACTAAAAGAATGGGGGATGCTACTTGAGGCTGTTATTGGGCTGCATCCTGTAGTCTAATTTTCCTCTGTTCAGGAGCAGTTATGTCCCTTGATATCTTAAATGGAGTGTCCTGTGCGTGCCTGTACCCCTCGTCAACACAGCGCAGGCCTCCAAGGGTGGTACGGACTGCTCTAAAGGCAGGCGAAGACAGTGCTTCCTGGGTCCTCCCAGCACCTTCGGGTGTTTCTTTTTCTTCAAGGACTAAAAGAATGCATAAACGACCCAAAGTTATTTTGGGCAACTATAAGATCAGTTAATAGAAAGAATATTGTGTATAACAATATCAGTATTCAACAGTGGTATGAGCACTTCTACAGTGTATTTAATATTTTTGATTCTGCCCAGAGCATTCTATTGTATTCTTTGAAGACAGTGATGGAGAAGATGATGGTAATGAACCCCTTTTCCATGATCAAATAACAAAAGAAGAAGTTGAAGCTGGCGTGAAGGGAAAATTTAAACCTAGTAAAAAATTGTGGGCCTGACAAAATTTTGGGTGAAATGCTCAAACAAGGAAATACACTAGTAACTAGTGACTATTTAGTTTTATTGTTCTCTCTCTCTCTCTCTCTCTCTCTCTCTCAACTTGATAGTGGAACATTTCCAATAGATTGGTGCAAATCTATCATTGTGCCTATCCACAAAAAGGAGATATAAATAATCCAGACAACTATAGGGGAATTGCTTTAACTAGTGTGGTTAGTAAGGTATTACACTCACATTTTAAACAGAAGGTTAACCAATTGGGCTGAGAGAGAAGGAAAAATGATTGAGGAACAAGCAGGATTTAGGGCAGGTTATAGTACAGTGGATATATATTTACTCTGTATGCACTGGTCCAGAGGAAAATGAAAGATATTCTTGGTTTCATTCATTTAAAAGTATTTTCCAGAGAGAAAAATATCTGTTCTAGTTACAAATAAGTGCATAGGAGCATGTTAGTGAGATTTAGAAACCGAACTCTTGGTCTGAACAATAATAAAAGATGGTACTATAGCGATAACATTAACAATTTGTGTAGCTTTTGTTCAGATAAACATCATGCATTCAAGGAGAATGAAGAACATTTTCTGTTTCATTGTGAGTTGTATAAAGATTTAAGAAGTAAATGTAAAGTTTTCAAAACAAATGTTGCAGTCCGCAATGACTTATGTGGGTTGTTATGCATTAAGGATGAAGAATTGCTCCAGTCACTTGCGAAGTTCATAGCAGAAGCCAGTTCTATCAGAAAAAAAGAAACTAAGTAATTAACATAATACGTTTTCGACAAATCAATAGGTAAATACCTATTTATTTACTTCTTACGATGATCTGTCCCAGCCCTGTTTAAAACTGGACGAATAAGCTGAGACGCAAAAATTTGACGCTGAAATGTGGTTTTGTACGCACACTTTTGTAAGCATGTTAGTGAGAATGTGTGGGCGCGCGCGCGCGCGCTCGCGCGCGTGTGTGTGTGTGTGTGTGTGTGTGTGTGTGTGTTTTGTGTGTGCGTGTGCGTGTGTGTGTGCCCGCCACAGTATTTTCACATATGTGTTAAAAATTTTTCTACATT
>JAFLJL010015900.1:29945-47231 GCA_018398815.1 Conus ventricosus | reverse complement strand
TATTTTAGGATTAATAAACTTTTCAGTTTGTCTTTCGAATGGTTCTTCATCTTCACACAGCAATAAAATACCTTTAAGCGATTCTGCTCGGCCACTAAAACTAAATTCCATATAGTGTCGCCCTGCTTTTAGGATATGTTGAATGATGATGCACTCTATCGAAATATATATGTAATTTTGACTCATATTGTGCTCAATCAGCCCCGCTAAGTTAGGGTTGCTAACAACGTCAAACTCTAACGAGATGTCAGAAATGCTGTACTTTGCTTCGGTGTCTGATGATCTGATAACGCGTTGTATTCATTAAAAGTTAGTTCATATGACAATCTGTCTTTTAATGCTCTTTGAAAGTATGGCGAATGAGATTTTAACAACTCAAAATCTAAGGGAATGGAAAAGCGATTTCCATACGCATAACTTACAGCTAAAGCCTTTTTGCTGCTTTTAGCATCTGGGTCAAGTTCGGCGTCTATTCTAAGTTTTAGTGCTTCTTCATTTTCAATTCCTTGAAACGCAAGATCGGCCCTTTCATTCCCGGTTAGCCATAAATCAGAATAGGTTAAAATTATGTCTGCATTGTTTAAAGAAAATACTTCTTGCCCCTCAAGTTTTACAGAAATTTTCTTAACGATTGCCCGTCCCAAATTCTGGACAACTGTCCTGTTTGGGTCTGTTGTTGAAGCGAGTTCTATTTTGAAGTAAGCCGTGCAGAGCCTGGCACAATCACTTCATCCGCTCCTAGGTCTGGAAATCTGACAGTAAGAATTTGATCCGCATCAATAGTAGATGGATTATTTGGAACAGTAATATTCCGTTTATTTCCCTGCGCGGCAAGAGGATTTTTCAGTTTTCTATGCGGGTCAAGAATCGAGCCATATACTTCTGACATTTTTATAAAACAAAATAAAAAGTTAATTATTTAAAAACATGGCAGGCATTGAAGGTGAAGGAGATTATGATATTAGTGATCTTGGAACCGAACATGAGTGATTCTCCTTGGGAGCGGCATCAATTAGGACCCTCATTGCGGCATGAATTAGAAGAAGGGCAGCAAAGGCGTGAATTAACAGAAAGTAAGGTTAGATCATTATACCAAAGTTTAGAACTAGAACCTCCTGAAACTATATACCCTGATGATTTGAACTAAAAGATAACCATTTGTATTTAAGAAACGACAAAGGAGAACGTATTCCGCTTACGTATAAACTAAACTCATCAAAGTTTGTAAAAATGGGTACAATTAAACAAAAGCTCAGTGCGAGCGAGCAGGATCGCCTTGGCTTTACTGAACCAAAATTAGATGGGGAGGATGTTGCTAAAGTTCAAAACATACAACAAGTACTCCCAACAGATAACCAAATGCAAAACATGAAACCTGAAGATTTAAATCAAACAGCAGACCAAATAATAAATGCTATAGAAGCAAAAGCCACTGAAGAAGAAGAAGAAACAGCATTAAAAACAATACACGATCCGCCGCTACAACCTATGAGAGAATTATTAGCCCTTGATCGTCTTTTAAGAGCCACCAAAGGAGAATTATTAAACAATTTAACAAAACTGACTGACTAGATGAGCATATAAAAAGAGAAAAAAAAATGCTGAGGCTGATGATGCCAATTAGGCCGTGATGTTAAAGAAGAAATAGCCAAAAGACTAAAAGATCTTGAAATACGAAGATCAGCAAGACTAGAAGTGCTGACTACTAACCGAGACCAATTACGAACTCAAGTGAACAGAATAAGAGAAACTATCGAAAATTTTTTATATGAAAACACAACGCTAGCAGAACGAATACGAACACTGTTTAGAGAGCAAGGTGTCACATTAGCGAGCGTTATAACAGCCTTAGGATTTGCAATAAGTACACTGGTGATGGCTATTACAGGCGGTGGTGGTCAAAGTTCAGTGCCTCCCCCGCCATCGCCTCCTCCTGATAAATCATGGGTAAAAAAACAGCTTGATCATCTTGCGAGTTTATTAAAAAAAAATTAGCTGGTAAAGCTATAGACTCTTTACCTGGTATATTAGGGAGTGTTATTAGCTGGCTTTTGTCTACTGCAGGCAAAGTAGTTGGCTTTATGGCCGAGCACTTATGGGCATTAGTTCTCTTAATAGTTGGGTTAATATTTAGTAAAATAAAGACCGAGTAATCCTATGCCAGTTAATCCAACAACAAGCGCTATCTTTTCATATTCATGGTCATTACTTTTTTTGCGGTCTTCAACGGTCTTTGGGCTTTGGACCTCGGGATTGGATGACTTAATCTTGGGTGTTTTTTTTATTGTTTGCAATATTACTGGCCCAGAATTTATGTCGTTTTTTCCAACCTTCTGTTCATTGCCTGCCTTAATGATTTTATTGTTGTAGTTTATTATTGTTCCTACCTGGAGTCTGAGGTCTGAAGGCAGCATGTATAAACCAGTGCCAACAGCAAAGTCTACTTTCGATCTTGCGTATTGTAAAACATTTTGGTACCTTTTTATACTTGAAGATACATCAACTGCAGAATTAATGGCGTCCTCTAAATTTGCTAAGTATTGTGTTTGTGCATCCAAGCCAGTAGAAGAATCAGTTATGCTCGATCTCGTTTGTGCTTGCGAACCTAGCAAACACCAAACGTAAGTACGAATAGAGTCGTTTATTCGTACTATTCCCGCTCTAGTTAGGCCCTCAGATGTGTCTAAGATAAATGTTGTCCATGCTGTTTTATGCTCTTGCTCTATGGACCAAGGTGAACGCCTGTGCCTGAAGAGAAAGATGTGTAAGGAGGATTCCAGTCATAGTTATACTTTCTGTGCACGCCCCAAAATAAGGGGTGCCTAAGCCATGATTAAGATCCGACTTTTGTCTAAAGTCTTCCTTAACATTAATATTGAATTCGTTACAGATCCTTTCAAAAGCCTTCATGTCTATTCTGTTGCTGAATGGATTAAACGGTTTGTCATTAGGTAATGGCGCTTGCAGTTCAGTCAAAATACGTCTGAAGGTGTAATAGAAATGAAATCTGTACACAGACCTCACCAAGGATCAGGATGATTTAGATGATCAGCATACGACACTCCACACCCAGTTGTTGCACAAAACACAGCAAAGTTTAACTGGTTCTGATAAAACTGCATCAGATGACTAAACCACACTTTGCGATGTAGTCTTTTTTAATAGGAGGGTTAAGATATTTGGCTAATGGAGTACTCACCTTTTTATGAAAAGCGACAGTCTGGGTCACAGAAATGACAAGAGTATCAGTTGTTATATTTTTAAGATGGTAGTGCGGCCCAACAGAATATTTTGCATCAGTATATTTAAACGCGCTCATTTTTATTTCGTTTAAAAAATGTTTGTAACAATAACAACTCAAGACAGTCCTTCGTCTTTAGAACATGCTATTGATAACGATTGCGGAACCAAAATGGTCGCACTCCATGAAATTTTTTACAAAGTCGTATGGTTTAATATTACTAAATCCAAGAAGAATAATAAGATTCAAAAATTGATGATAGAGGAAACTTAGTTAGCCAGTTAACCATAC
This sequence comes from Conus ventricosus, assembly GCA_018398815.1. Taxonomy (NCBI): domain Eukaryota; kingdom Metazoa; phylum Mollusca; class Gastropoda; order Neogastropoda; family Conidae; genus Conus; species Conus ventricosus. The sequence goes on along the minus strand of JAFLJL010015900.1, from coordinate 43,699 downwards.
CTGATGGTTATTACGGGTTTTGCTCACTAAAAGAAGAAATGAGTAACTTCGACATTACTCTCAAACTTAACAATGCAAATTTGACAACAATGTTAACATTCATACCTGAAGAAGAAGAAGTAGGTTACCTTTTTGAAGTAGAGCTAGCTAAAATGTTAGGCTTTGCAGATGGCAATCATAGATTTATAGTTACACCAGACAAAACTACTTATGAAGGAGAAAATCCGCTCGATCTTGCAGTACATTCGTTACTCTATGTTCGTTTAAATGAGCTAAGCACTGATGAAAACTTATATGATGGAAGGCCCTCAACTGTTTTAAGAGCTTTTCCGTCAGGGAAAGCTGCATATTGCGATTATGAAATTATACAATTCCCTAATTTACAGTTTAAAAGATTAGTTTGTGGGAGGTCGGATCATTTGATATAAAGATCACAGACAAAACAGGGAAAGTCGTAAAATGTGATAACCTGCACATTGTTTTGGAAATAAATAATAAGTTGTACTAAAAATGTCGCGCGGGCCAGATGAATCCGGAGTTACATTAGCACCTGTGAGGTGTATAACTTTAGAATTAAAAGACCTTGCAGACGTTGCGGACTTTGAACAGAACGGTGAGATAGGCGCTTTGTATGGTTTTGAGTACACTAAAGATGGTGATTATAAACGCAAAGAGGTTGGCGACAGCAAAAAGTTTCCTAAACTAGAACAGCTGCGCAATCTAGAAGCAAATAATGTTGGTCAGTATGAATATAAAATAGTTCGAAAACCTGACCTCAAATGCACTTAGAACCATATTTAGAATGGGACATAAAATTTGAATTCATAAGCCATTTACATTTTTTAGCCGCCAAAAAAGTTTCAGAAAAGCATTCAACTCTGGCCCTTTACATGTAAGTCTTATGCCAGATGACAATAGTCGGAAAGAAATTGAAATAAAGCCGTATGGAAATAAACAGTACATCCTCCACAGAAGAGAAACGGTTTTAAAAGATGCTTCTACAAAATTACAATTCATTCCGCAAATGAAATTAGGAGATGCGTTCACAATGATATTTGAAATTTCTGTCTTAAAAGATAAGGGGAGGGATGGGGTTGTGGGGCGTTAGTGACGTCCTTCTAAAAGGAATTCTAATTAGCTGGCAAAACTTAGACGTTGAAAAACTTAAAGTTACCGTCGTCATTCTTCACAATGGCGAGGATATTAAGGTTATAACAACAAGCAACAAAATCAATATTAGTCTAAATAGAAACAATCTTACAGAACTGAATTGGATTAATCTTACGCATTTAGGCCTCATAGGATTTTATTATACTGAACAGGTTTTGACAGAGAGCATGATAAAAATAATAACTGATTAGATTAAGTTCTGTTATAAAACTATGGAGCAGTTAAACTTTATGACAAAAACCCCTCATTGTTCATTAATTTGTGGGCAAACTGGTTGTGGGAAAACAATATTTGTCCTCAACCTATTACAAACAGTTTATCGTTATAATTTTGCTCATATTGTGATTTTCTGTCCAACGCTTGAATTTAACAAAGCATATTATGATAGAAGGTTTACATGGACAGATGATGACATATATTTAGTTGATCCTAGCAATAAGCTAAGTGAGTGTTTAGAATACTTTTATAAATTTTTTAAGGGAACGCAGACACTATTTATTATAGATGACTGTTCGGCAGAAAGAGACATAGTTAAAAAAAGAAACGCTTTGTCAAAACTAGCTTTCAGTGGAAGACATGCTGGGATAAGTGTGTGGGTTTTATGTCAGAAATATAACTCGGTTTTAAAAGACTTTAGAGAACAGTTAAAGACTGTAGTTTTATTTCACATGAAAGACAGAGACGCATTTGATGAATGTATGCGTGAAAATGATGTTATTGAGAATGATCAGGAAAAACGCAGGATTAAGCAAAACTGAAATCTGAAAAGTTTAGTAAATTAGTATTGAAAACGGATAACCCTACACAGTATGTTTGTTTGTAGGGTCGTTATTTTTTGGTTATTGATGTCTTACTTGTCAGAGAACAGGAAAACACGGGGTCTAGAGTCAACCGGTCGAAACTAGTTGAGACCGGTTGAGCTAGACCCCGTGTTTTCCTGTTCTCTCCCCCAAAAGGTGAAGACTTCCAACTCTGGAGTTGCTTTGCTCTTTCTACAGAAGTGGTCAAAGTCGTTGATCAGGTCGCTGCTGGGCACGTTCCTGGGGATCCCTCATCATCCAGCGCTGTTGCAGAATCCGCCAAAGTCATGTCGCGGGAACATCAAGCCTTTTTTTGTATCTTCACACCTGTTAGCACTAATGTTACGGCGGTGAATTGAATGTGTTAAAATTCGCATTCTCTTTTTTCTGCAGATAAGTATGCAAAATGTCAGGTGGCGTACAATTTATGGTCACATATGTCCTTTGCTTTGCAGAAATGAATACAGAACGTCAGGTGAAGTTAACTGCTAAAACAAAATGTCTGCTTACACATCTCTCAGTCCGTTGATCATCTGCTGTCAATGTGTCTGTCTTTTAAATAACAATTGACCTCACTGATTTGTTTCCACTTGCTTCTTCATGACTGCTGTTGCTCTTAGATGCGTACATATTAACAAGATGGATCATGGTATGTTTTTCATTGATATTTCCCCAAAGAAACGGATACAAGATGCAAAGCATATACACGTACTCCCAGTACAGTAGAACAACAAAAAGAAAAAAAATATATATATATTATATATATATATATATATATATATATATATATATATATATATATATATATATATATATCAGTCACTATAGCACTTTCTCCCTTATGTTGGTAGAAATTTTGTGTGTAAGAGAAAAGAAAAAAAACAACAAAAAACGCCGCTCTTAATGGCGGGGAAATGAGCCCCGGTCTCCCGCGTGACAGGTGGGGATACCAACCACTCTACGACTGAGGAGCCTACAGATTTTAGTTACACGTAAGTTTATTGCTGGACTTGCTTTTTTTTAAATTATCATTTATAGCCATTAGTAACGGCTATTCTGGTGAAATGAAACATCGGGCATCATTCGTGACCCATAATCAACATACTTACATTTTTTTAAGAAAGATCGGCCCAGCAGTTTTGTCTGGAGCGAGTGGAATACATTTTGACCATGGACGGACACACAGACAGACACACAGACAGCATTTCGTCATTCCCATTGTAAAGTACTCCCTGGTCTATAAGAACTGGGAGTATAAAAAGGAAACCGAAATTCGAAGAAACCGTTTTCTTTGATAACATCTTGCTCTTTCAGATGACTGTGGGACTTGAGGATTCACAGAGACAAATGACAGTATCCCAGCTGCAGAACACAATCAAAGAGGTGTGTGTGTGTGTGTGTGTGTGTGTGTGTGTGTGTGTGTGTGTGTGTGTGTGTGTGTTGTGTGTGTGTGTGTGTGTGTGTGTGTGTGTGTGTGTTGTGTGTGTGTGGTGTGTGTGTGTGTGTGTGTGTGTGTGTGTGTGTGTGTGTGTGTGTGTGTGTGTGTTGTGTGTGTGTCGTGTTGTGTTGTTGTGTTGTTGTTGTGTCTTGTTTTCTTTGAGTCATTTTAAGAATGTAGTGTATACGTGCTGAGGAAGTTATGTGTACGAGAGCACACATGTGCGTCTATATGTGTGTGAGCATGTTTCAGAGTGCATGTCTTCGTAACTTGACCAATTTCTTCGCTTTATCTATCCATCCATCTATGTATCTGTCTGTCTGTCTGTCTGTCTGTTATCTATCTATCTATCTATCTATCTATCTATCTATCTATCTATCTATCTATCTATCTATCTATCTATCTATCTGTCTATCTATCTATCTATCTATCTATCTATCTATCTATCTATCTATCTATCTATCTATCTGTCTGTCTGTCTGTGTGTATGTCTGTCTACCTGTCTACCTATCTATCTATCTGCCTGCCTCTTTGTATGGCTGCCATCCATCAATCTATCTATCTATCTATCTATCTATCTATCTATCTTTATCTATCTATCTATCTATCTATCTATCTATCTATCTATCTATCTATCTATCTATCTATCTATCTATCTATAGTTATATCTGTATGCCTTCTATCTGTTTATCTATCTATCTATCTATCTACCATCTGTCTATATATCAATCTATCTATCTATGTATGCCTGTCTATCTAGCTGTCTGTTTATCAATCTATCTATCTATCTATCTATCTATCTATCTATCTATCTATCTATCTATCTATCTATCTATCTATCTATCTATCTATCTTATCTATCTATGTGTCTGTGGACTGTCTATTTGTCTTTCTATCTCTCTATCAAGCTATGTCTAGCTGACTATCTGCCTATGTATCATCTATCTATCTATCTATCTATCTATCTATCTATCTATCTATCTATCTATCCTATCTACTATCTATCTACTATATGCCGGTTACACACACACACACACACACACTGTATGCCTGTCTATTTGTCTATCTATTTATCTACCTCATCTAGCTAGCTAGCTAGCTAGTTAGCTAGGTAGCCATCTATCTACCTGTCCATCTGTCATTCTCTCTATCTATTTTGAGAGAGAGAGAGAGAGAGAGAGAGAGAGAGAGAGAGAGAGAGAGAGAGAGAGAGAGAGAGTTTCAGTTTTAGGTCCAGTTTTATCAAGGAGGCGCCACTGCGTGTGGACTAGTCCACATATGCTACACCACTTCCGCTAAGTTTTGAGACCGCACTACGCATGATTTGAAGCTGATGGATAAACGAATTAACAGCTAAGATGAGAAATTGAAGAAGAGGGTCTCGTGGCTACGGCTTAGCAGATGTCTGACCATACGCATTAGCCCAATGCACTGGTCACACTTGGGTGCCTACCTAACATTGGTTGTCTTCTTTTTTTTTTGTATGTGTGTGTAGTGAATGTACACATGTTTGCGTATGGATGTGTGGGCACGGTCTCATGCGTGTGCGCTTGCGCATGTGTGTGTGCGCGTGCGCACGCATGCGTGTGCGCTTGCGCATGTGTGTGTGCGCGTGCGCGCGCATGCGTGTATGCGCGCGCGTGTGTGTATGTGTGTGCGTACACATGTGTGTGTGTGTGTGTGTGTGTGTGTGTGTGTGTGTGTGTGTGTGTGTGTGTGTGTGTGTGTGTGTGTGTGCACATGTGTGCCCATGTGTGCCTGCATGCCTGTGCGCGTGTGTGTGCGTATGCAGAAGCGACAAGACAAGACAAGACAAGACAAGACAAGACACACTTTATTATCTCATCGTGAGAAATTTGGTCCAGGTGCATTTCACACAAAAAACACAGCACTAGAAACCGACTAAACACAAAAACATAAAAAAATTCAACATAAACTCATTGCACATTATTTTGTGCATAATATCATTGTATTGCACATTCATACATAACCACATCATGTACATTGTATATTATCAAGAGAGAAAAAAATCACAATACAAATGCTTATAAATGTAAATTTAACGATTAAATCAAACAAATGTGTGTATAAATGATATTATATGACACATTTACAGCCCCACAAATACACCCATGCACATACACAAGTTTGCACAAACATCCCCACACTCACAGACAGGTATCCATCCATCCCTGCTACCACACACACGTGCACGCCCTCGCGCGCGCACACATGCATACACAAACATACACTCACATGTGCACACGCATGCGCACACAAACATGCACATGCGCACTCTCACCTAATACAAATTCAGAATTCATAGGTTAAAAACAAGTTTTGCTTGATAAAGGTTACTGATTTAAAAGATGGATTGACTGGGAATAAAAGTTTTTTGAGCTCTTGTTTTCACTCTCAAGGTTCTGTACCGACGTCCTGATGGTAACAGTTCATAATGCTTAGCCAGGACATGGCTATCATCACTGGCTATCTGTCTGGCTTTGTTCAGCACTCTTCTGTCGTACAACGCTTTCAAACTGGTTTGTCTTGCCCCACAACTTTACTACACACACTCACAACATCATTCAGCACATTCTTACATCGCAAACTCAAACTCCATACCCGCACATACAAGAAATGGTAAGAACAGATGCAACACAGCATCGATAATAGGTTTGTAGAATCTCAGGAGCAACACCAATATTTCTCAGTTTTTGCAAGCAGAATATTCTAGATGACATTCTTGTGTACAGATTCAACATTTTTGTCAAAAGTAAGCTTTTAATCTATAAACTGTACCTAAATATCGGTATTCATCAACTCTGTCAACAGTTCTCCATCAATAGTAAGTTTTGGAACTGGTGGTGGATCTTTACGGACATTGACAAGCAGTTCTTTTGTTTTTGTAACATTGAGGTCCAGATAATTATCCTTGCACCAAGAACAGAACTTTTCTACCTCTCTAAAATAATCCGTATCACAATTTGACAAATCTTCAAGAGCAGAATCGTCAGAGTACTTGATGACCGGAGTTTTCTCTGTACCTCTGCAATCGTTGGTGTATAAAGTAAAAAGTACAGGGGGACAGCACTGTACCCTGAGGAGCACCAGTACAAGTAGTTTGTTCAGATGAGATTGCAGATTGGAAACGAACTGACTGTGTTCTATTAAGTACGAAGCTCATGATCCAGAGAATGAGTTTCGGGTCTACCTGTAAAGTTAACAGTTTCAAGGCCAAGAGATGAGGTTGTATTGTGTTAAAAGCGGAGGAGAAGTCAATGAAGAGAACACGAACAAAAGATTTGGAGTTATTCAAATGAAAGAAAGCATTGTGAAGGAGTGCAAGAATGGCATCATCGGTGCTTCTATGGGGTTTATAGGCAAACTGGAGGGGGTCAAGTTGTTGATTTGTAAAGGTAAGGAGATGATGAAGAATGATTGCCTGTGCATGTGTGTGTGTGTGTGTGTGTGTGTGTGTGTGTGTGTGTGTGTGTGTGTGTGTGTGTGTGTGTGTAATTTGTAGGTTTGTGCGAGCATAAACACGTATCTGCAAATGTATGTGTACATATATGTGTGCATATGTGTGTGTATTTGTGCGTAGGCGTGTACGCATTGTGTGTGTGTAAACATTTGTGTGTTCATGTGTGTATGTGTGCAAACGTGTAGGTGTGGACGTGCACATGTACGCATGTGCATATTGTGTGTGCGCTAGAGCGAGCGCACGTACGCGCGCAGATATGCGCGCGCGCGCGCGCTCGCGGGTGTGTGTGTGTGTGTGTGTGTGTGGTTGAGCGTGTGCGTGTGTACTGACTGCATGCATGAATGTTCAGAAGATGACATAGGATCAAGAAAAAAGAACAAGACGATCAAATACAACATATACGTGCACGCGCACGCGCGCGCGCATACACACACACACACACACACACACACACACACACACACACACACACACACACACACACACACACACAAACACACACACAAACACACACATAACAATAAGAACAAGAACTCCTCCCCCTCCCACACTTCCCCATGCACACGCGCACTCACGCGCGCACGCGCGCACGCACACACACACACACAACACACACACACACACACACACACACACACACACACACACACACACACACACACACACATGTACACGCACACGCTCACTCACTCACTCTCTCACACACACACTCACACACTGACACACCAAGGCTTGCACACTCGCGTCCGTGGACTCTCTTATTAACATGCTGGCATCACCTTACTGATGAACACACAGCCGCACACAAACGGCTACAGTATACGCTGGGGGCCCTGAGAGATTCAAAGCCATCTCAGTTGACACGTGTTTGACCATTTGTGTCTGTTATTGGAAAGGCCCAGTATGAGTTTACCCCAATCTCTTGGAGTTTTCGCAGTGTTGGCCTTGAGATTATTTTAATGTTTGGTTGGTGATGTTTCTTGCACTTCCCTTAAGTCTGAATGTGCGGCCACTTCCTCTCGTGATGTTAAGATATGAAAGATGGTCTATGGTATAGTGGCTTTGCTCTTGTATGCTTAAGTGATTCTTCAGATTTCTTATCACATCAGATTGGCCAAGCTGTAATCCAGTTCTTATCGTTTCCTTGCCAGCCAGTGTGTCTGATCTCTCGTTTCCTTTAACTCCAGCATGTCCAGGGCAGTACCTCCATATGAGTCTCTCCAATGGAAGGCTGCTCATCAATTCATTCCAAGCAAGGCTTCCCATTCCACTTTTTGCTTTCTGAAGTAGGTTCATGGAGTCAGTCAGTATCATGGCTGGTTGAGTTTGAAACTGGCTTATGGATGTAAGCCAGTGGAGTGCTTGTGTCACTGCTTCTACCTCCATTGTTAGACTTGAAGTTGTTAAACTGTGCGTACCATTGTCTGCCTGGATAGTTTTGCTTTACTGAATTAGCTTTGGTGGCAGAACTGCCAGTGTATATTACAATATCATCTTTTATGCAAAGGTCTTCTACCTGCATCTGAATTTCTGCGTTGGTTTTGCCTTCTGGCCATTCTTGACAATGTCTTCCAAGTTCTGGAGCGATGGCAATTTGGTAGAGGTGTTTCAAGTGGTCTGGATAATTTTCCCATTCCTTCGTTTCTTTGAGTTCTACTAACTGGCACACAAGCTGCATACTGTCTTCTGCCTGTCCCATCCATGATTTTCCACGTCCTAGCCGAGTGCCTGTTGTTTCCTTGACTGCCGTATGAAGTGGGGTTTGGGGATTTTCAAGTGCTCTGAAATATGCCTTCACCTGTTGTAGCTTGTGTCTTGTCTGTATTGAAGGAAGATCGAGCAGGTATCGCATACTTTCAACTAATGTGTCCTTTGTGGTTCCCAGAATCAATCTCATTGCTTCATTTTGAATTCTTTCTAATTTGAGAAGATTACTGCTGGACAGTGTTATAAGCCCTAATCCTTAATCAATCGCACTGAGTACATGTGCGTGATACAGGCCTTCTTTGCATTTAAGAACAATATTCTCAACATGCTTTCTGAATATTAGCATTCTGCCAAAGCCCACACCCAGGTAGCATAGGTTGTTAGTTGATTCAATTGGTGTTCCATTGAAGGAAACTGGTGAGGGTACATGTCCTGATGTCTTGTTGTTGAGAGTGCAGACTAATGTCTGGGCTTTTGCAGGGTTGATGGACGATCCGTGTCTCGACTCCACTGAGCAATGTTGTTCAACTGTTGTTGAACTGCTTTCGTTTTTTCTTGAGTATTCTTTGATGTTTTGAAGATCACACCGTCATCTGCTAGTGTCAACACTCAAGCATTTCCGTTTCTGTTGAGGTCTGCAAGGCCTTTAGTGTAAACATTGTACAGAACAGGGGAGAGAGGAGAACCTTGGGGGTAATGCCATAGAAAGTTTATGAGGTTATGAGGCTCAGACATCCAATTCCCAAATCGTAGGATTGCGGCTGCTGAAATGCCACTGCTATCCATCATGCAATTGTCTTGCTGACTCCACAGTCAAGGATTAGTTCCATGAGAAGTGAGAACTGGACTTTGTTGTATGCATCTTCCAGATCTATTGAAACAGCCAGTGTTTCTTCCTTTCTTTGGAATCCTTTGTATACTTCATAGGCAAAAGTGGCCGCATTTTCCCATGTACTTTTTCCCTGTTCAGTAGCCTCCTTGATTTGATGGAGGATTTGACGAAATTCAAGATTTCTTGCAAGTGTTCTTGCTATGATTCGTTCCATGGGCTTTCCTTAGTGCATGCACCACAAAAAATATTCTTTGTACCTTATTCTTTTAAGAAAGCGTTATGCTAAGGCCCAAGGGCAGTTCAGTTACGCCCTATTGCATTCACAGACACTCATGCTTTTGAAGGGAAGGGGAATAAACAAGAACCCATCTCTAGTTAGGGCCTGCAGTATAGGGATCAAGCCTACAGACAGGGCTTTTTCATGATGAGGCTATGGTTGGAGCCAGTATCGTTGTCCTTGCACAGGACACCATGACTGCGCATGGCACACATACACACACACAGACACACCACACACACACACACACACACACACACACACACGCACGCACGCACGCACGCACGCACGCACGCACGCACGCACGCACGCACGCACGCACGCACGCACGCACACACACACACACACACACGCGACATCTAAAACATTGGACACACACACACACACACACACACACACACACACACACACACACACACACACACACACACACACACACACACGCGACAGCTAAAACATTGGACAGTCTGCCTTCAAAGTCTCCGACACTGATTGTAATGAATTGATTTTCGAGGGTCTGCAGAACGCGAGGCAGAGGCAGACAGAATCAGGCCCTGGTAGTTCATCGACAACTCTGTACAGAGATCAGAAAATCGCCGATAAAGAACAGTTGCTCAGATGGCATTTATTTGTTGTTGTTGGTTTTTTTTTTGGTTTTTTTTCTGAAGGGAGATAGTGTGATATGCTCTTAGAACAGTATCACTCCAAAATGGTTGCACCTATCCCGAACACTTTTTTTTATTGGTTGGTTGGAAATACCTTGATGTGTGATTCATGTACTTACTCTTACTTACTTAATCCTCTTCGCTCCATCGGGAGCATAGGGCCTTCACTGCAGATTTCCAGCGTGTACGTGAGCGGTCTTGGGCTGCCCACTTTGCCTCACCCCAGGACAGCTTGATGGAACTCAGCTCGCTGTTCAGCGTCCTACACCAAGTTGTCACTGGGCGGCCTCGCTTTCTCTTTCCTTGCGGGTTCCAATCCAGTGCCTGCCGTGCGATGTTGTCCAGGCCTCGGCGTAGGATGTGTCCGATCCACTTCCACTTTCGGATTCTGATGGTGTCTCCGATTGGTCTCTGATCTGTCTGGCGCCATAGCTCCTCATTTGCAATTCTGTCAGGCCACCTGATGCGGAGGATCCGCCGCAGGCATGTGTTGATGAAGACCTGCAACTTGCGCTCCAGCCCTTTGGTGAGTCTCCAGGTCTCCGAGCCATACAACAGCACAGGTCTTACATTGGTGTTAAACAGTCTCAGTTTGGTGTGAAGACGGACGTTTGCGCTCCTCCAGATGGGCTTGAGGGTGGTGAAAGCAAATCTTGCCTTGGTTATTCTGGCCCTGATGGCATCATCAGTACCTCCTGTCTTGTTGACAATGCTTCCTAGGTAGGTAAATTTCTCAACATCTTCTATCTGTTTTTCCCCTAGGCGAATTGCTTCAGCCTGGCTTGTGTTGGCTCTCATGGTCTTTGTCTTCTCCGCGTTGATCTCCAAGCCAGTGTTACTGGCTGTGCTGCGGAGGCTCTCGGTCTTCTTCTGCATGTGGTGGAGGGTGTGGGTCAGCAAGCTGATGTCGTCCGCGAAATCCAGGTCCTCAAGTTTCTGCATGAGTGTCCACTGGATCCCGCATGGTGGGTTCATCGCTGTCCTCATCACCCAGTCGATCACAAGAGAGAAGATCAGCGGTGACAACAAACATCCCTGACGTACCCCGGTGTTCACTGTGAAGGGTTCCGACACACTCGTGTTGTGGATGACGTGACACGTTGTGTCCTTGTACAGGCTCTGTATGATTTTTACCATCTTGAGTGGAATTCCATAGTGTCTCAGGATTTTCCATGTTACTTCTCTGTCCACTGTGTCGAATGCTTTTTTGAAATCGATAAAATTGATGTAGATTGGTGACTGCCACTCAAGAGACTGCTCGATGATGATTCGGAGCGTGGCTATCTGGTCGACACATGATCTTCCTGCTCGAAATCCTGCTTGTTCGTCTCTCAACTTTTCGTCTACAGCTGCCCGGATCCTCTCTAGGACGATTCTCGTGAAGATCTTACTAGGTAGTGACAGCAGCTGTATCCCTCTCCAGTTCTTACATTCGCTGAGATCTCCCTTCTTGGGTATCTTGATGATGTAGCCCTTTTTCCACTCTTTCGGCACTTCTTCCTTTTCCCAGGCCTCTTGAAATAAGTCCATCAGGATGTCTGCCGCGACCGTCGCTTCTGCCCTGAGCACTTCCGGTGTGATGTTGTCAGGTCCTGGGCTTTCCTGTTCTTTGTCTTCCTGATTGCTTGAATGATTTCTTCTTTGCTGATCGGCCCTAGGTTCACATCCAGGTCTTCTCCTTCCTCGATGAGTGGTGGTGTCTTGACTGGCGTACCGCTGAGTAGCTCGCTAAAGTGTTCCCTCCATCTGTCCAGCTGCTCTGTTGGTTTGCTCAAGATGTTTCCATTCTTCCCTTTCACTGGTCGGTTTGTGTTGGTTTTCCTACCGCCCAGCTGCTTAGTGATGGTGTAGAGGGTCTTCATATCATTCTTCTCCGCTGCTTCCTGTGCTTGAGTGGCCAGTCCTTCTACATGGTCTCGCTTGTCCTTTTTGGCACTCTTCTTCACTTCCTTGTCTCGTTTGCTGTACTCCTGTTGAAGACGTTGTTTCTGTGCTCTTGTTCTGGCTTGGATCTCTCTCTGTTTGGTCTCTCGTCTCTCTTCTATCTTCTTGATGGTTTCTTCCGAGATCCATGGTTTGTGCTGTCGTTTCCTGTATCCTAGCACTTCTTGACTGGCTTCATCGAAGGCACTCCTCACTCGCTCCCATTTCTTTTCCAGCGAGCCATCCTCCAGGTCTGCGAGGGCCTGGAATCTGTTGTTCAGGGTGATGACAAACTCCCTCTTCTTTTCTTCTGACTTCAGCTTTGTGGTGTCAAAGCGTGGGTGCCTCTGTTGACCTGTATCTTTGTTCCTGGCAATCTTGATCTTCAGCTTGCCCACCAGAAGTATGTGATCTGATCCCACATCTGCACCCCTGCATGCCTTCACGTCTTGTAGGGTCCGTCTCCATCTCCTTGAGATCGTGAAGTGGTCTATTTGGTTTTCAGTGCTCAGGTCTGGTGATCTCCATGTCACTTTGTTTATCTTGCGGTGTGGGAAAACTGTTCCTCCGATGATGAGGTCGTTCATTTCACAGAAGTTAGTAAACAGTTCTCCGTTTTCGTTGATTGTACCCAGTCCTTCTGTTCCCATCACATGTTCTCTGCCACTATTGTCACCGCCAACTTTGGCATTCATATCTCCCATCACTATGATGACATCTCTTCTGGCAACTTATCCAGTACAGCTTGTAGTTGTTGGTAAAATTCTTCTTTGGTGTCTTCTTCAGCCACGTTGGTTGGGCCGTAGCACTGTACTATGCTGACCTTCTGAAACTTTGAGAAGAATCTAGCTGTTAGTATTCGCTCGTTGACCGGTTCCCATTCCATCAGGCTCTTGCTTGCTTTCTTGGTCAACATGAGTCCAACTCCATTTCTGTGCACACCCCTCTCATCCGGCGGTCCTGAATACAGCAGTTGGTGGCCCGATGCTAAGGTGACTTTCCCTGATGACGTCCATCTCACCTCACTCAGTCCGAGTATCTCCAGCCTGTACTTGTCCATCTCTCTAGCCACCTGAGCTGCTTTTCCAGTTTCGTACATTGTTCGTATATTCCATACTCCAATCCGTGAGGCGGTCTTGGAGGAGAGAAGTTTCATCAGCGGGTCAGCTTCTTCTTGACAGAAGGTTTGGCTGGTCCGCTTCATATACTCTCCTCCGGTCGTTTCCGTAGATCCTTTGAAATTTCTGCAGTGTTGGTTTCTGTAGCAAGCATGGTTTTTACGTGGTGGGGTTGCTAGCCCACGCACAACCTTCCTCCTTTTTCATCGCGGGCTTAGGACCGGCATCGGCGGAGTTTGTGATTCATGTACTAGAATCTTATTCTCCGTAGCTGTCTTCTTTCCGTAGAGTGTCCACAATCATCAAGTTGATTATTCTGACACTTGCGTGTGTATGACCGTTT